>JAAKBH010000467.1:0-269263 GCA_019776075.1 Amaranthus palmeri
TTGAGAGATTGTTTTTGAGAGACGTATTTCAAGTCCAACCATTAATGACTAATACCAATTTATCGTATATTTTATGTCTACTTATACATTATCTTTAATGCTTATTTACCGTATTCTTAATGTCTACTAGAAATAGTTTCTTAAAGAGACAATCTCTCTCGAGAATTAAGATGATTTGAAGTCTAATTCATATTGAAGTGCCCATTTATTACCCACATGTGAGTTGTCCTAAATCGGAGAAAGAAAAGAGTATGCATCACTTTATGAACTCAAGGAGTAACTCTTACTATCACCAATTATGGTTTTAATAGTGAACCTTCTTTGAGTTTATGAGTGGACTACTTCTTCTCCTCCTTATTTGGATTGCCTAGACCCATTTTCTACATTCTATCAATTTATTTTTTCTATAAAATTTGCTGCATATTTCATTTTAGATTGTCCAACAACCATGGAATGTTTTTTGGGTGGTGAATGTACGTAGGAGCGGTCACTAATCCTGTTTGGTCACAAAAAAGTAGTCGTCCCAACTATTTTGTGATGTTTGGTCGGCGATTCTCTTATAGATGTGATTTATCAAAGAAATTAATTTTATGTAAAAAATTAAAATTAAAATATAATATTATAATTATATAAAATTAAAATCTAAAAGTAGTCTCTACAAATAAAATTTTAGTTTTCAATTAGTGCTAAGGTTCAAATTTTTTTATGTGTACAATAGTTTAGGGGCCCATAAATAATATTTTGCTCTGGGCACTACGCCAAAAGGAGTTATATACAGCACTTGATTTATAGCACTTTTTTCAGTACGCTATAAAAGAATATCAATCTATAGCCGTTGCAACCGCTGTAAAAGAAAAATTCTTAACTATAGCCTTCAAAACAGCTATAAAAACGAAATCCTTATTTATAGCGGTTCCAACAGCTTTAAATATAGCTACCTTATTTATAGCTGTTGCAACCGCTATAAAAAATTGTATTCTATTTATAGTGTTTCCAACGGCTATAAATATAGTTTTCTCATTTATTGCCCTTTCAATCGTTATAGAAAGCAGTATTAAACGCTCATCTTCTTATTCAACAAGAAACAAAAATTCTCATTTGTTTCATCAAATCCACCCCAAACACCTACACCAAATCTAGATTAACAAGATCACCTAGACGTGAAATTCAAGAAAAAGGAACTTTCAGCTGAAATTTAAGGTAATAATAATAATAATATTGATTAACGAATAATATTTTTACAAATAAAGAATTGAGGTACAAGTCATTAGCTAATAAGTATAATAGCCTTGCAAAATATATCACGAAATACCTCTTGGTCTGGTGGCTGAAGTGGTGTGCTTTGGAACTTGAGGTCTTAAGTTCGAATACTGCTAGGCGCATGATTGTGGAGATGGGAGTTGGCACGCATGGATGGCAGCACAGGCCTGCGTGGCTCCATGTGGGTCTATACCGACTAACCTCAGACAATCGGAATTAATACTTTAAATTCCGACGGTTTTGAATAAAAAAAGGTTACATTATTTATAGCTGTTATAAAAGCTATAGCATTGACAGTAATTTATAGCGGTTCCTAAACCGCTGTAGAAAGCATGGAAGACTATTTATAGCCCTAGTGATTTATTGCTGTTAGAAGTATTTTCTATAGTAGTTCATAACAGCTATAAAAAGGCATTTTTAACAGCTATAAATAGGCTTTTTTGGCATAGTGGGGCCCCTAAAAACCTAGGGCTGACCCTGATTACTATTAGTTTAATATTATATTACTATTAGTATAATATTAATTAGTTATTATAGTATTAACTAGATAATATCTGTGAGATGCACGACTTTATTATATTAATTTTTCTGACGTATTTGTATCAACAAATTAAAAAAATTATAAATTTACGGCTCTTTATTTTAATCATCGAAATTTAAAAAATAGAATATATAGTTTTCTAATACATTAAAAGATATGACCTAAAATGTAAAAAATCAATCAATATTAATATTATTATAGTGATAATTAGAAAGTAGAATAGTCACTTAAGATATAATCATTATAGTCATAATACCAACGACATCATCATTACGTTTTAAAGAAAAATTTTTTATTAAGAAATTAACACGTCAGTAATTTTAATAATAGTTATAGATAGATTATATTAGTAGTATTACTATGAGTGATATAGCATCAATATTTGAGTGATGATGAATTAAAACCGAGGCAACACAACCGATTGTTTTGAAAAGTATATTAAGCAAGTAGTTAGGCATTAAGAAGCGCATGAATGAGAATGTGGTAAACGTAAAGGATCTCATGAGTATCCTGCACAAGGTAGGATTCAGATGAGAGTTTTTTTTTTTCTTGAAAAATGCGGACGAATCCTACCCGTTCCTTCAAGGAGGGAATAGGAGTAAAGAGAGATGCGCACAGTTAAGAAATCCCCAATTGATACCTACGCCCAATAGGAATCGAAATCTAAATCTTCTGTTCCGTATGCAGATGCTCTATCCATTAAGGCATAAGATCTCTATATGCATGAATGAGAATGTGGAAATACTGAAATTAAAGTCGGGACCGTACCTTTGGCATACACTTAGACTAAATACATATGTGGATCTAAATGAACCAGAATTAATAAACATGGGCTACAAAATACGATTCATCAGTCACATTTACAATTAATTAATGATTCATCTTAGTCAACATTATGTTATTAATTCGACAATGACCTCGTTAGTTCGCTAACTTAATTTTCTTACTTATATTGTCTCATGTCTCATGCCAATTAAGGTTATCTTTTCTAACTTAATGCCCATCTTTTTTAGTCACAATTATTCTTTTATTTTTTCTTTTCCGATGAGATATTTGTAACTGCCTTCTTTTTAGAGCATTCTAAGATTAAGTTTTATCTCAACTGAAGTAAGTATTACTTTGTTCAGGAGCTCAGGAATTCGAGTTCTCACGACTATCCCCTCCTCTTCTCTTATCATATCCCTATGCTTGGCTAACGTGGGTGTAAGATGCAGGTTTTCGGATTTTTGCAGGTCCTATCCTTGAAGACTCCTCTAGAGCCGAAGGACTCTTATGACCGCCCTCTCCTTATGGGTATGAGACGCCGTCGACCTTCCTTCCCCAGACCCTGGCCATAGAGTATCTATGTGCGGGAACACTGGGTATGATGATGATGTACATTGCATTATAATTTTTCATTGTAAATAATATATTTTGAATCAACCAAAATCAGTAAGAGAAAATTATTTTCTTAAAGTACGTGTTAGAGTATCTAGGAGTCTTAACCACCAACCTAATTTAGTCAGCACTAAACTATTGAAAACCCTTTTTTTAAAGAGTAGACGAAAGTAATTTTAAGTAGAAAATGAAATAATATTTAAAAAGTGCACAAAATTTTCTTACAAACTAAGTCGATATAAAACTTATATATATATCATTTTATTTTGCAAACGATATTAGGCTCTGATCTTACATGGGTATATTGTTGTGGTCGTGTTTTTAGCACAAAAAGTTAATAGATAAAAGAAAACAAATAGGACAATTAATTGGTAGAGTAAGTTAGAGGAAAAGGTACAAGCCCTGTGTGGTTGGCACTATCATCTCTTCATATTTTGTCTTGAGTGTGATATGTAAATATGAGGCCTTTAAAGATTAAGAAAGTTTGGACTTTGGTCTAGGGCACAATGTGAGGCAATGTGGATACACAAATTCCTCTGAGAGACGATCTCTTTAAGAAACAGTTTTTTTAATTAAGAAAACATCTCTAATTGGGTCAGGTCATTATATGTTTTTTTAAAATATTATAAGTAGGTATCTAGAATAATGTAAGTAGACATTTAAGATATTGAAAGTAGGTATTAAGGATAATGTATGTAAGCGTTAAGAATACGGTAAGTAGGCATTAATCTTTAATAATATGCTAGGCTTGAGATAGATCTCTCAAAGCAACAGTCTCTCAAGAAACTAGCTGATGTGGATTATATTTTTTTTGCCGATGCTAGATTGAGTATCTAATTATGGTAATACTATTAGTAATGCATTAATGTATTCTCACTCTAATGTTGAATTAGCTATATTTCTTCTAGAAACATTTATATGAGAACATGAAATTGTAGCAATAAATGATGTTATTCAACGTTTTTTTAGCTAATGACGATAGTTAATGAGTAATATGCATTAATGTTTTGAGGTGCAACAACCTAGGGCCCAGCTTATGAAGGTGCCAAATTTAGTTAATCCTTATAATTAGCATTTGCATAAGTAGTTTCTAGCATGGATTGAACTTGAAATATTAGGTTTCTTAGTTAAACACATGACTACTGAATTACATAGTTGGAGAAAAAAATAATCGAAATTTTACTTATATAAAGACCTTTTTATTTTTTGCCTAGGGCATAAAAATTGTTCGGCAAGATCCGAAAAGTCATGCATCCATCTTCTATCCCCATGACCCATCCATAAGAGGGTGTGCTTCTTTTCTTTGTGGGAAGACATATCTAGCTCAATGTAACAAAAACTTAAATACTAATTATATTAATATTAAACACATGTAACAAGAACATTTTGCAATATAAAATTTGCAAAATTTAAGGACTAAAAATTAGGTAGAAAATGGCTAGCTAAACTAAAATAAAACCTAGATAAATAGGTAGGGCTAGGGTTTAAGAGTTGCCTAAAAGAAAGGGAAAATCAAAATCGAGGATTTTGGTTTATGAAATTGATTTAGGGTGGAAATACAATGACCTCTCATTCACCAATTACATTTACAAGTTGCCATTCTTGATATGTTTGCCACGCCATTCCAATTTAATTTCAATGTAGACAGTTGGAAAAGAAGTTGAACTCCCAACCTTTGTTTTAACTATATAATAACATTATTGTACTCGATTAATATCTATACATACTCCCTCCCATTTTCCACAAATGTCCCATTTGTTTTTCTTAATTTGCATTTTATTATTAATTGATAAGTTAAAATATAGTCAAGTAGAATTTTGTTTAATTCGTCTCAATGCAAGGATTATTTATATCAACTTTTCATAATTTTTAATTATCTACAATTAGAGATATTAAAAATTGAATAAGTGCATTGGATAGAGTGCATAAAGCAAATGAGACACATGAAATGAATAGGAGGGTGTATTATATTTAGTATCTAAAAGTAACTAAAGAAATAATAATGATATAATTATATTCCTAATCAAAATATTAAAAGAGCTAGTAATTACTACTCCCTCCGTTCTTTTTTGTTTTACCCATTTACTTTTTGCACAGTTTTCAAAGCAACTTTTGAGCCTACATATCTCTAAATACGCATTATAGCAAAACTATAAAAAATATAGGATAAAAATGTACACATTAAGTTGAATCTAAGGAGATCTCATATGGATATATTTTATCATCTATAAATGTCTTAAAACTCTTAATCAAATTTTTCTCTCCAAAAATGGAATATTTTAAACGGGAAGAACAAAAAAAAAACGGAGGAAATAAGTAGTAATTAGGTCGAAAAATGGATTAGTATCTGGAAGATTCTAGTAAGAAAGAAATAAGTTGATGATGGTTTGGTGATGTTGGAGCATCTGGAAATGTTATGTGTCTCCAAAACTCTCATGCAAGTTCTAGCCGACGAGAAAACAGACAAAACATTCATCTTCAGTAGTCCTGTCCACTGTTTACTTAGATCGCCTTACGTTATCCATTTGTTTTCTATCTTTTTTTAAAAATATTTATTTTCGAAGTACCTAATTAAATTATTTCCTCTATTTTCATATGTTTTTCTCAAATTAATTTATGATATTAGTGTTAAAATTTGACTATGAGTTCACATCGATTTATATGAAAAAATATATTTACGTGGGATCTAGGCAAAAAGTAAATGAGAAAAACAGATAAAATCATAGGGAGTACTATGTTTTGTTCTCCTAATTTTTATTGATTCAAACTAATTTTTACTGATTAAAATTTATTTTTATTTATTAAAACTAGTTTTTACTAATAACTCAAATTTTTAGAGGTGAACTAAAATGACTCAAAATTCTCCAATATTTTAATGCCTAGGAAAATTAAATATATTTACATAAATGAATAAATAAAATAAAAAATTAAGTTGTTTTGATATATACTACTTCTGTTAAATGTTATCTGCAACTATTTCCATTTTTGTCCGCTCACTATTATCTGCAACTCACTTTTTTCTTTCCTTTTTTAGTAAACAATAACCAATTTAATTACATATCCCATCATTTTCTCTCTCCTTTAATTACCTATCCCATTATTTTCTCTCTCTTTCTTTTCCCTTAATTACCTATCTCTACTTTCTCTCTCATTCTTTCTCTTACTTACCTATCCCTATTTTTATCATTTTATCTCTCCTTCTTTCCTTTAATTACCTATACCTACTTTCTCTAATTAAGCCCTACAAAAAAATGCATTAGTAACCGCGAAGTGTACCGAAGTTGCACATAACATTTAACGGAGGTAGTATATAGTGAAATGAAGTGGTTGTGTACATAATGCTATTATATATTTTTTTTTGAAAAGAAATGCTACTATATAAATTTTTCGTAGGCTGTTTGTAAGATTCGTAAGGTCATACATATAATGTATCATCCTTAAAAATTTATCCTGACCTATTCAAATTTGTAATTCATGCATTTTTATCGTTAATAAATTAATTAATACCTAAATAGTCAATACTCTCAAAATGAGTTTTATTATATTGTCATAATTATATATTATAAAAATGATAAAATTAATTCCTAAATAGTTGAAAGTATTGGCACAAAAAATATTCATTCCGAAATTAGAAGAGTATTGTATGAATTGATCGAAAAATTATAAACAATCCAATAATTAATATTAATTTGAATGAAATTAGCTCTATTAATATTCTCGATATAGCAAAGTAAAATTACAAATGTGTCAAAAAAAACTAATTTTTTTAATATTATATACATCATATGAATTTTTTTCATAAAATATATTCCATTCGTTTTCATATATTCTTCAAAAATAGAATTTACGAACTCTAGTGTCAAACTATGATTTCTCGTTGATCTATATGAAAACATATTCATGTGGGATATTGATAGATTCGTTTTCATTATATATTTTCTAAAGATCAACTTTATAAAAATTATTTAAAACTCACAAGTGAAATTTTTAGACTTTGTACAACTTTGCATTAGAATCCATTGAAAAGTATACAGAAAGAACAAATAAAAACAAAGGGAGTAATATTTATAATATATTTTAACTTAGTTACATGTGTGTTATTATATATTTGGGTTACTATTTATTATATAAGTATTATTTTAACTTAGAAATCAAATAATAACTTAGTTATATATGATTGGTAATTTTCACTGAAAAAATATATATAAATTGTGCTTGGCACGAGAATCCATTAGTTTTACATTTGCTATTGACAATTTATCTGATAACTTTTTACATTGAATTTTACTCGTTTATTAGATGCCAACAAAAATTATCTTTATTCTGTCAAAATCATGGATATTTTTGTTTCAAATGGGTAAAAAAAAAATGAAAATTATTTATATGAGCATCGTAATAAATTAAAATTGCGCCCATATTTCTCATTTCATTTTCAATATATTCTTACAATTCTCTTGTCTAAAAAATTGTATTTAATATACATTAAATACTTCATCGTCTTTTTATTTATATTATATCCAGTTCAATAAATATATCATAAATAATATTTTTCATTTTTAGGAAATACTTCATCGTCTTTTTATTTATATATATCTAGTTGGATAAATATAACATAACTAATATTTTTTATTTTTAGAAAAAATAACCTAAAAGGAGTTTTTATAAGTATATGATTTGAAAAGGGTTTTATGTACGTGTAGTCTAATAGAATAAATAAAATTTGGAAATCAATGAGGTGGGAGGAAGATGAAAATGACAAGTTAATAAAAATCATCCCATCGTTTAATCGTCCCACAATTGCATGCCAGACTCATGGTCATGAGCAATCACAAAATAGAAACAAAAATATAAAATAAATTAAATAAATAAATAAATAATTTCATAATAAATGGCTCCTTTTTCTTCCTATATATACCCCCAATCCATTCTTCTTTATTACTCATATCACTAATTAAACTACAAAAAAATCATCCTTTCTTAAACTCTTAGCTTGCTTTCTTTCTTAATTACCTTCTCTTAATTAATCCCCACTAATTATAATTATTGGGTAATTAGAGAGTTTATTAAGAGCTTTAATTAACCAAGCTTAAGTAATTAAGAATTTTTGATCATTTAAAGCCACCATGATTACTATTCACCACCCTTGGGTTTTTGCCTTTGGCTTACTAGGTAGTACATACACCATGCATGTTTCATTTTTATTTATGTTTTACCATGCTCTTCTATTAATTACCAACAAAAAAAATTAAATTTTGAAATTTTAGTATTTTTTTTTCTAAATGGTGTTTATTTTGTAATTTATTTCCTTCAATCATTTTTTACTCTATTAATATTTTGTAGTATGAAAATAATTAGCAAAAATCTTATGAAGTATCACAAAGTATAGTATTCTACTAGGGTATATGAAAAGTATTTTTTTTCAATTAATTCATTGCATGTAGGTTGTACTGGTGCTTAATCATCAGCATAAGTTTTTTATTGAGTTAGCTTTTTGAATCAGCCAAAAACTTAAACTTATATGATTATTGAAGTCACATGATATGTTATATACTCCAACATATTCAAAGTGTCGCAAAGTGTAGTATTCTACTAGGGTATGAAAAGTATTTTTTTTCAATCAACTAATATTATATAGCTTGTACTATGTGATCTAATGTAGAAGGTATATGTTGGAGTTCTATCAATAATTTATAAAGATAATTAAAACCCGTAATATATGTAAGATACTGTTTCAGAATAACGAAATAATAAGAAATAGATCAAATATATTTATATACTATACAAGAAAATTTTATTATAATAAGATAGTGGAACATTTTTTGCCTGAAATAGTCAATCATTAAAAATCTTGGAAAAAAAAGCTAATCATTTTTGTCACCTTGTGTGATTTATTTTTGTTGCAGGAAACATAATCTCTTTCATGGTATTCCTTGCACCACTGTAAGTATTAATATTTTATTAATATTTTTATTTTAATGTTAATAATTTTCGTACATAAAATTAATAAAATTGATGTAATTATAGGCCAACATTTATAAGGGTGTACAAGAAAAAATCAACGGAAGGATTCCAATCAATTCCATATGTAGTGGCAATATTCAGTGCCATGTTATGGATTTACTATGCTTTACTGAAAGGAAATTCTATGCTTCTTATCACTATCAATGTTGCTGGAGTCATTATTGAGACCATTTACGTTGCCATATTCATTACCTATGCTACAAGGCAAGCCAGGGTATGTACTTGTATCATATATGTTTCGTCTGTCTTTTTCAGTTTGCACCATATCGTGTTAAGGAACCAATTAAACTAAAAAATTAAGCTGATGATTGAGGTTTCAGGATATGATATACTCCCTCTAATTCACATATATTGTTAAATTTGATTAGACACGGATATTAAGAATGGAATTGGGTTCACCAAAAAGGTGGTAGTTGAGGTATTTTAATTGATTAAATTAATTGTAAAGGTAGTAGTTGGGGTATCGTAAGATATAAAAAGTGGGGTATTTTGATTATTATTTGTGTGAACATGAGGTATTCAGGTAAAAAAAATTCATGACTAAAAATAGAAATGAGACGTTTGGGGTGAACTTAATTACCCCATACCTATTTACACGGACTCGGAGTGTGGATATATGCACATAGGTGCTAAAGATTGTACTTTTAGATTTATGGGGTGGTTGAGATTTGAGCTCGTGATCTTTTGTCGTGTTGGCTTCTGATACAATTTCAAGGAACCAAATCAAGCAAAAGCTTAAGCTGATGATTAATAACTTATGATATGTTATATACTATGACAAGCTCCCTCACACCAGAACTTATTGGGCTTGAAGGATGGATGTGGATGTGCGTTGGATATTTACTGCACTTTAAATAAGGGATAGTTGAAATTCGAACCAATGATCTCTTGTCACGTTGACTTCTAATACCATCATGTCAAAGAAATTCAACCACAAACTGAAGTTGATGGTTGAAACCCCACGATATTTTATATACTTTAGCATATGACTTAAAAAATTCTCTCACATATTTGAACTATATAATTTTACGTATTAATTTCAATGATGTGACTTTTTTTTTTTTTTTGTAGATTTCAACTCTGAAGCTACTTGTATTCTTAAATTTTGGAGGATTTTGTTCGATAGTTCTATTTTGCCATTACTTGGTGAAAGGGGAAGCTCGACTTCAAGTATATGGGTGGATATGTGTCGCCTTCTCTATTAGCGTTTTTGCAGCCCCCTTGAGTGTGATGGTAAGTCACTCTAATGTTATTAAATAATTAAACAAAGATAAACAAAAATAAATCAAGATTTATTAATATTAATATGTAAAAAGTGTAAACTAGTAGCTAGAAATTAACATAATTAAATATATGGTAATAATTTAAATGTCCTTATACATAATAATAATAATAATAATAATAATAATAATAATAATTACTCCACAAAAAGTCGTATAAAATTAGGTTAATTTTTTAATAAAGAGTTAAAATAGTAACTTACGCAGACTTAATCGAAAATTTAACCTCTATATAATATGGTGAGTATAAGACGATGAATGTATCTTAAACTCTTTATTTTATCTTAAAACTAGTTTAGTTGAATAAAACAACAATGATTGAGTTAAAGAGATTCAGTTAAAAACAACAAAAAAAACATAGATTTTGTTAAAATAACACAAAAAACTATCAATGAAAGTAAATATTAAGATTGAAATAAAATCGTCTGATTCATTTCATTTGTCTAATTTCTATTTTAATCTGTCCTAAAATTTCTTTTTGAATATAACTCCACCACTTGTATTTTTTGTATTTTTCTCTAATTTTTAAATATCCGACCAACTATTTTGATTCATTATATCAAACTCATTAGTATCTGTGTGAAAACTAAATGGGTAAAAATGACTTGAAAAAACTATAGTGTATTATATATATTTATACTCCCTCCGTCCCACTTTAATTGTCCACATTTTCTTTTTGGGTCATCCCACTTTAATTGTCCACTTTTTATTTTTGGCAGAGACTTTTTACCTAAATACCCCCAACTATCCCAACTTATATTATTTAAAATACCCCACCTACCACCTTTTCAATTATTATAATCACTTAAAATACCCCATTTTCACCTTTTCAATTATTATAATCACTTAAAATACCCTACTACCACCCATTTCTTATTTTGCGTGTCCACAGCAAAGTGGACAATATAAGTAGGACGGAGGGAGTATGTTCTTTTGGTTGGCCAATTCTACTTTAAGTAGTAAGTATACCCTATAAAAAGCTACTATGAATTAATCAAGAAAAAAAGCACCAAACCCATGATAAAAAGTGTTTAATATTAAAATATATTTTCCACTATGGATTACTTTTAAACACTTTTAATCATCTTAATTACATGATCATTATCTAAATTGAATACTATAATATAATATAATATTATCCATAAAATTAAGATGAGAATTATGGTACAATAATTGTATTAATTTTGCAATTATATATTGATATTACAGAGAACGGTGATACGAACAAAAAGCGTGGAGTACTTGCCTTTCAACTTATCCGTTTGTCTAACATTAACAGCTACCATTTGGTTCTTATACGGATTCGTCCAGAAAGATCTCTACATCACTGTAAGACTCCAATCATATACTACTACATTTTTTTATTACACAAATTTTCGTATCAGACGATCTCACGGTGAAATTATTATAATTGAGTTGGCCTAATAAACGTTTATTTCAAAAGCGATGATTTTTTATAGTCTTAAAATTATTATATGATCCTAAAGATCTCTTATAATTTCAAAATAATCACGTAAAGAAATAGACTTACTTGTATAGACATGAGACGGTCTCATATAAAATGATTGTTTTTATTATTAAATTTAATTCAATTTCCTGTGTAATATATCCGAAATTACCACAAAAAGTGAAAATTTTGTTTGAGTGGATTTTTAATATAATATTTGACAGTGAAATAACATATTTTGAAATAATTACAACAACGATTTGAATTGGTTTCTTGAAATCACATGTCACACACTTATTTATCAATAAATTGTGATATGATATATTTTGAAATTAACTAAAATACCCATTAAATACGTACAATTTACCAATTTACAGTACTTAAAATTACATGTCACCTACTTATTTTAAGTGGTCCCTACCTTTTCTTAATTTTTGCGCAAAACCATACTATAAAATTTACAGCTCGTCTTGTATGAGACAACCCACGTAATTAATATATTTCTCTAATTGATTACTTTAAAATTATAAGTGATAACTTTAACATACTAAATATACATAGATCAGTCCAACCTAGAAATAATCTCACCACGAGACTATCGCATAATATCTTGTGTAATTTAATTATTTAACAAAATTAGGATGAAATTAATTTAAATTATTTATGTTTAATTATGCAGCTACCAAATGTAGTGGGGTTTCTGTTTGGGATAGCACAAATGGTATTGTATGCAATCTATAGAAAACATGACAAAGCAACAGAAAAACAGAAGTTACCAGAAGTTGTAAGTCCAGTTAAGCAGAAACAAGAAATTGATATTCCCTCAATTAATGCACTTCCTACCAATACTGAGGATATTATTCTTCCACATGAAAATCCTCAAAAAATTGAGGTTCTTATTGCTACTAAAGATTTTGATCAAGACCAAAACCCAAATATGGCCCATCTAGATAACTTATATGGGCCTCCTCAAGGCCCATCTACCTGCAATGTGGATGCTGAGAAGATCATTGGTGGGCCCCCTGGCCCGTCATCTGTCCAATTGGTTCAGTGTGCCGTTTGAGCTAGGGCACATTGATCAGCAGGGCCGGTCCCAAGGGTGGGCAATATGTAAAGGTAAAGGTAAAGGTAAAGGAAAAAGCCCTAATATGATATTTCGCTTAGGGTCTCAAAATATCTAAGGCTGGCCTGTGATGATCAATTACCCAAAAGTTTTGGAATTTGGAATTTGGATTTTGTTTGATTATTATTATTATCTTAATTAATTACCCTTTTGCTAATTAACCCCTTTATAATAAGTTAAGCAAGGGTAATTAATTAAAAATTAATGTAAATTTTAAAGGGGTTTTAGATATGGGGTCCACTTTAGGAGGATGATTTCTCTTTGTACATTTTGTTCCTCTAAAAGTTGTTCCCAAAAGGCTCCTTTCATTAGTAATTATTATTGAGTATGTATGTATGTGTCTTTTCCCTCAATTAATTGAGATTTGGCTTTTTTCTAAATTCTCTTCCAACTGTTTGGTTATAATTTTATTTTTTTTTTTTTGCAAAGGACAATAATTATAATTATTTTTATTTTCAATACATTTATAATGATCTTGATCTTCAATACATACTCCGAGTATTAATAATGTACTCTATCCATCTATAAGTTTGATTGATATTTCTTTTTAATTGATGGAGACTTAAGCAATACGAAAGAAGATAATTATTTGTGATAAATGAATTAAGTGAGATAAAATTAACTTTGAATAATCTAATCTTCTTATGATTATCCTAAATTAATCTCATTTATTGATTAGTCATTAATAATTTAAATTTTAAGGTGTATTAGCCCTAGAGTAACTTGGTAATCGGATGACTTGTTATAACAAGTTTATTTTTTTAAAAGATAGATTAAAATAAAATGTTGAAAGAAGTAGTAAAAAAATGTTTAAAAAAATTTCTACTTTTTTATCATTCATAACTTTTATGTAAATTTTCAATTTTTTTCTCAAATTTTGCATTAATTTTCAATTTAATTTTTTGGTAAATAACCTATTTTAGCAGGTCATCTGTTACTGAAGTTTACTCGGAAAATACACCCTAAGTTGAGATTATTCATAGTTAATCAATAAGTGGAATTATTTTAGAAAAATCATGAAAAAGTTGAATTATTAATTCTAGATAATTTTTCCTAAAATTAAAGGATCAAATATTTATTTTAGCTTACTAGAACAAATAATGGCATTCCCTTTACTACAGAAGAGTATCATGATTCATGTTAAATGATGAAAATTAAAAAAGGTACATATTCATTATTGATTTATTCAGCATTTAGAAGTACATATTTTAGTAGTATATTTATAAATAATTGTAACTTTGAATTCAGGAGTATATATTTAATTTGTGGGGTACATATTAACATTTTTGTAAATATTTGTAAAAGTGAAAGGACTTTCCCGGCATTCTGCACAAGCCAGGATCCGAGTGGGAGATTTTCTTTTTCTTGAAAGATACAGAAAAATCATACCCGTACCCCCAAGGAAGGAGAAAAAAAAGATGTATGCAGTCAAAAAACCCCTCAATTGATACTTGCACACAGTAGGGGTCGAACTCCAAACCTACTGCTTCATATGCAGATGCGCTATCCATTAAGCCACAAGCGCTTTTGGTTTTGTAAAAGTGAGAGCTCAAAAAATACGTATACTCCTTTATTTAAAATATATATCTCATTTAACGAAATTTTCCATAAAATATGCCCTTATATATTAGCTAGTAGCTAGGTAATTCATAATTGTGCATAAGATATGTTGGATCTAGTAATACTAGAAACTTTAAGTACTTTTTACAACATTTAAAAAAAAAAATACTTTTTACAATATATTTGTTTTATCTTATAGGGTGAATAGTCTTTATATCATTCATTTCTTCACGTAGAATGAGAATTTTGAACAAAACAAAATAGTTTTTTAGACAATAAATGTATCATTCTTTAATTTTAGTTTTTCTCTTTTAATTAGAGTGTAAAATATTTAAATTGGTCTTGAAAAATAGGGGTCCAAGGTACTTCTCCCACCTACCCTGGCCTAGACTCGTATCTAGATACGAGTCTCATACTTAATTAATTAAGTTATTGAATTGTCAATGGGGTTGAAAACAACCTATATGTTAGAGCAAGTGTCAATTCTTTTAGTGTAGGAGATGATTTTAATCATCTCATAGCTCATGTCATGTCTTGCACTCCGGAGAAAAATGATGCATGTGCAATAAAAAATAAGGAGTTGAGGATTGGATCACTCTATAAAATGATCAAGAGAGAGGAAATAGAGTGCTTTGAATAAGAAAAAAAATGCCTTAAACAAGGCAAGATGATACACAAGGAAGATTTTGGTTCATGAATTGAAGGAGGCAAGATGAAGGAAGAAAGGTGCCTTTGAACGAGGGAATTTGCGTGCCTTTCTGAAGGCGATCGTTCGAGTGGTTTGTTGCAAGGGATTTTGCGTGCTAATCTGTTTTGATCTATACTTGGAGGACACGTCTTGTACTTGCTGTCGGGTAACATTAATTTAATGTGGGCTATATAAGGAAGACCTAAATTAGATTAAAAGGTATTGAGAGATGATAATACATAGAAGGTAGCTTAGATAGATAGCCATTAGAGTTTCTTCTTTAATTTGTATTAGAGTGAGTTCTAACTAAGGGGGTGTTTGGTATGTGGTAAATTGGGGTGGAAATCTAAATTTAAAACTGAAATATCATAAAATTTTATTTTTTGTAAGTGTGACTAAGATTAAAATTAGGAATTGGGTATAGGAACTTTTGCCATGAATTTCTAAGATTTGATACCTAACCTAAGGAGCAAGTATTAAAGGATGAGAATTGGGTTTTTTGAAAAAGACTTTTATACCCTTACTTTTAAAAAAATTCACAAGATTTAAGCTAAGATTTTATTCCATAAACAAGGGATTAATTGAAAATATATTATATAAATTTCTAACAGTCAAATCTTAATTTTACTTTTTTATCCCCAAATTTCTATTCCCATAAAATAAACGAACACAATAAAATTAATGATATACGCTTTTGCTAGAGGGTAGGTATCTAAGATATATCTTATAAATGATATATCTAAGATAGATATGAACATAGATAATACTTAGATGATGCTACACCAAAGGATAAAAGATTTTGTACATCCATTCTCAAGTGCTAAGCAATTAGTATTATAATTTTTAAATAAGAAAAATAAACACTTCTGAGTGGAAAACTTAGATAACCTGAAAAATTAAAATGATTTGATCCGTAATTGCTTTTTTTTTGGAACAAAAAAAATGATTAAAGATGAAACAACGAAGATTAGTTGTACGAGGTTAATTTAATATTACTAATTAATTAATGAAAAGGCCGGATATAAGTATTGGTTGCTGTTTTTTTTTCTTCTCATACTCTACTTATAAATTTTGAGTGTAATGCACTGAATATGATGATGATGAAGATGGTATTATAGAGTACTGATTGTTTAATTAAAGGCTTATAATTATGATTATGTCATCTTAAACATTAATTGTTTTATTACATAATATATAATAATCTCAACTCATAATTTTCTTATTGTTTTAAAAAGTATTTACTTTGATTATATCTAAAATAGCAAATAATTTCTAAAATAAATTGACAAATTATGTCAATATTTTATGATAATACTAATATCTATTTTTAAGTAACTATTAATAATCTTAAATTATATAAACTAATAATATCGGATTCTAGCGTAACTTAGCAAAAAGTATATATTAGTTATGATATATTTGATCCGTACTGAAAATTTGCTACTTTAGATTAAATTACACTATTCATCTTTCAAGCTTAATTTATAAATTGCGGCTAATGTGTAAAATGAAATATAATCAAGTGAGATCTGATCTTGTTTGAATCATGTAATCGCATACTTTTATTACATCAAATTTTTATAATTTTTACTTAAGAATATTTTAAAATACATCATCATCATCATACCCAATGTATTCCACTCATAGAAAATTATGGTCAGGGTCTGGAGAGGGAAGAACGACGACAACTAATATCCATAGAGGAAAGTGTGGTCAAAGAGCCCCCAGCTCGATAAAGGTCTTTCAAGGTAGAAAAATATTTTAAGATACAAACGATCAAAATAACGTATTAAATTGCATAAAATGTGATATATATCAAGTAGAGGTGTTTCATTTGGGTCATCGGGTTAATTTCGGGTCAGGTGTTTCGGGTCGATTCAAAATCGGGTTTCGTATTCACATTGTTTTTTACATAATTGTAGATCCATTTTTAAGTCGGGTCAAATCGATTTCGGTTACAAAGTCGGGTGTCTATCGGATCTGTTTTAAACACTTCTAACAACAAGTATAATGGAACGAAAAAGTAAAAAAGAATGTATGTGGTGAGGGGTGAGTGGAGTGCGTGGAGTTGGGGATTGATATCCGAAAGAGTCCTGTTCATGTGGTTTTAAGCAAAAGTAATTGTCTAATAAAACTCAGACCATGTAACCAAATTTGGTCCATTGCTGTCTTTCTTTTATTTTCTATGGACGGATCGGACCTTTTTTTAGTGGTAATTCTTAGTAAAAGTAGCAATTCAACTATACTAATTCACATCTTTATAGGAACAACTATAAGGATGTTTAAATACCCAAGTGGGTGCACTATTCCATCTTTTTTATAACGGGTTATATGTTTTGAGTCGGATTGAAATCGAGTTTTGTATCTATAATTGTTCTTTTCATAATTGTAAATCAATTTTGAAATCAGGTTTGATTACGGGTCAATTTCGGATCATGGGATGTGTTTTCACTATAACGTAATTTGCTTTTAGTGGGATATATTTATGGATATTTATTAGACCCTTTAACAGTATAATTATAAAAAGTCACACTAAGCTAAAGCTTTTTTCGATGTAGGATCTAGTGACATTTCTCACAAATGCCACTTTAGACTATAGTGAAAAATTACATATATGCCACTATAGACTAGATAAAGTTTCGTCTAAATTAATTACTTTATAATAGAACATAAAATAAAAACCAATAATTATTACACTAAAAATATGAATCAGCGGCGTTTTTTTAATGCCACTAAATCTAATGTCGCAAAAAGTTAAATTTATTGTAGTGTTTAAACACATCTAATCTACACCCTCCATCTTATGATAGGTAAAATTTTCATACACAAGTTTATCTATTTGAGTACATATTCAAACATATCCTCATCTACTATGGCCAACTGTATATACCCATTTCAATTATATCTATCATATACCCACTTCATTTTCACTCCATATCTGCTTCATAAATATAAATGTTATGTAATCCACATTCCATACAAATTAATTGAATATATTATACTACCTCCGTTTATATTTATGTGCAACTTTGAGCCCAAGCACGGTTGCCAATGCAAAACTTTGTAAGGAGAAATTATAGGAAGTAGGTATAGGTAATTAAGGGAAAGAAGGAGAGAGAAAATGATGGAAGTAGGGATATGTAAGTAAGAGAAAGAAGGAGAGAGGAAGTAGGGATAGGTAATTAAGGGAAAATAAGGAGAGAGAAAATGATGTGATAGGTAATTATAGGAGAGAGAAAATGATGGGATAGGTATTTAGATAGGTTATTTTTTACTAAAAAAGGAAAGAAAAAAATGAGTTGCACATAATTTTTAGCAGACAAAAATGGCAAAAGTTGCACATAAATATAAACGGAGGTAGTATAATTTTTTTCAAACCATGCAGCAATATAATGAGATAAAATGAAAATTTTATTGTCTATATTCATTATAATGTTATCTATACTAATATTTAAAATTTATATTTGAGATAGGTTTTATCTACAGGTAAAAAAATGGAATAATGTTGAACAAAGCATTTTAGAAAAAATTAGTATTCTTAAATTTTGATCAATTATAAGTTTTAATGAAAATATATAAATATAATACTCCCTCCGTTCCTTTATGTTCTTCCACCTTACTATAACGGGCAGTTTCAAAAGTTCTTCCACTTTAGAATACTTTCTATAAAGTTTTCAACTCACTTTTACCCCTTAAAATCCCACTTTCCATACTTCACACTACTATTTAATTATTTTCTCTCTCATACTTCCAATACAATCATTACTTTACACTACTATTTAATTATTTTTTTCTCTTATAATTCCAATAAAATCATTACTTTCCACTATTATATAATTAAAATAATACCCACTACTACCAAAGATTCCATTTTTCTTAATCTTTGTGAAAAACCCAAATAGGAAGATCAAATAGGAACGGAGGGAGTAGCATTTATTATTTCTGGATAAAGAGTAGGCGATCGGGTAGGTATGACCGTATGAGGCATAGTGTGTGGTTAAGATCTCATACCTATATAGACTGAATTTTTTTTCCATGTCTTTAATTTTAAAGACTAGTATAGAAACACGTTCAAAATTATAAATGTATAAGTATGAAAAATATAAAAATATAACTTTAAAAAATGATGCAAGTATATAATACTCCCTCCGTTCTTTTTTTATTGTCCTATTTAAAGATTTCACACAAATTAAGAAGGGTGGAATCTTTGTAGATAGTGGGTATTATTTTATTAAGAAACTAGATAGTGCCCGTGTGATGCACGATTTAATCAAATTTTTTACATATTTGTATAAATTCAGAAATTAAAATTATAAAAAATAAATTTTACATCTCAAAATATCCAATATACTAAATGATACTCCTTTAATAAAAAAAATTAAAATGATTTTATAATAGTACTCCTTTAATAAATAAAATTAAAAAGATTTTATAATTGAAATAAATGAAATATAGTATATATTTTTTTAATACATTAAATAATATTTAATATGAATCAAAAAAGTAAAAAAAATAATCAATATGAATTATTATACTCAAAATTTGAAAGTAGTAAAGTCAAAGATAATCATAATAACAATGATGTCATCTTTGCATTTTAGAGGGAAAATTTTTAATAAGAAAGTGATATGTAAGTGATTTTGAAATGTGATGATGTCAGCAGTGTTTTGTTTTAGTAATAGTTTTAGATGTGGAATTTTTGTAGATAGTGGATATTATTATATTAAATTAGTGGTGTGAATTAATAATTGTATTGGTATTATGAGAGCGAAATGAGAGTTAAATGAGGGAGTATTTTGAAAAGTATTCTAAATAGGACAAATTTGTAAAACTGCCCGTTATGGTAATGTGGACAAACTTAAAAGAACAGAGGGAGTATTGTAATTAAATTTATCGAATACATGACTTTTTCAAAAAAAAAATTAATGTTGATTTTCTTAAAATTATTTATCGAATATATTACTTTGTCATTTATATGAATGTATTAGGTTAGAATTTAGATATATAAAATCGCTATAATAAATTATATAAATATCTTACCTAGCTAATTCAGCTTTAATTATAAAAATAATTAAATTCTAAAGTAAGTAATGTAATGTAATCAACTATCATCTTCAAAAAAAAAAAAAACTATCATCTACTAAAATAATTTCGTTTAAGACCTCTTAAGAATTAATGACATTTGTCATTTTTTAGTATTTTTATTAGTATTGACATTATTTTAAAATTTTTTGTTCTTTACACATTGTTTCTTTGGGCAACATTTTCTACCTTAGAGTACCAATAGTATGTAATACATTTAATTTGATGGAGTGGACGGGTAAATGTAAAAATTAAAACAATATATTAAATTGATAGACAAGTTTTTACCTATTAACTTCAGATTTTGGTTAAGTTTATTCTTTAGAAGTTAATTAAGTTATGTGTTTGAATCTCATTCACCATCTTTTCAAATGGAATTATTAACATTAAGTATGTCGGTATGTGAGAGTCTTATGCTATATATCCACACTCCTAACTCGAAGGGGATTCACGCGTGAGGGGGGTATGACGAAACATTATTATAGAACATAGATGCATCAACTAGAGGTGTCCAAAAATCCCAACCAACATTCACCTGACTTTGTATCATCGAACTGATTTTGACTCAACTTCAAAAATAAATTTACCATGATGTAAAAAACAACATGGACATATAATTCACTATAATTCGATCGGAACCACCATATCAAAACCAAACAAATGACCTGAATGAACACCACTTATTTTATCAATAAAATAAAAAATAATGCATTTTAATATATTTTACCAAGATAATCAATGACTATTAGTTACCTTTGGGTATGTTAATTAAATTAAGATAAAACTAAAAATGTGAATTATCCATAAATAAAAAGAAAAGGATACAAGTTGAATATTTAAAAAGGAACAAAGTAAGAGACATCATTAAATATCAAACCTCATCACAAACAAAAAGGGTGCAAATGGTATGGAAAAGAGAAAAAGAGCCAACCAAAGCTGCTAAAAGAACAAGGAGCATACCAAAAGAACAGGAGAGGGTCTTAGTTTAAATCATTGCCTTTAAAACCAAAATTAAATAAAAAATTAATTTTTATCTCAGTTAAAATAAGTATTAGGGAAATTTCACGTGGTAATCCTGAGATTTTGTGTTTTCCATGTGGTAACCAAAACTTTTAAAAAATCCACGCGGTAATCCTGAGGTTTACCAAATTGTTCTACCGTGACCTTTTTGCACATTAAGCGTTAGAAAAATGTTAATTTCGATGCTTAAAGACTGTTGTACGCCTATTTATGTGACTCACTATTTCCAATACAATTAGTTTCAACCTTTTATTTTATTAAGATTTTGACTTTATTTGATTTTTAGTACGAAGCCCTTCTCTTTTCCCATAATTTTTTGTGTTGATTATGGTTTGAGCATTTGCGATTTGCGTACATTAGGCTATGAGTTTATTAAAATTGTAGAAGTCTAATAATTTTTAGGGAAAATTACTTTTTAAATTCTTAACTATTCGCAGTTTAAATTTAAAACTCTCAACTATAATTGATTATGTATTATTTAAAATTCCTAACTTTAGACCCATTTTAATATTAAAGCACTGATACAATTTCATAACTTGCTTAACCGGTTACTATTTTGTTAAAATGGGAGGGTACGTGAAAGGTCGTGTAAGGTCAAAGGGAGTGAGGTGATTAATAAATATAATTGGGTCCGCTACTTTTCTACTAAAACCAATTTATCCAGTTATAAGTCATCTTGGACTTTTAATTTAAAATGAGTGTAAAATTAGAAGTTTTAAATATTAATCAATTATTGAGAGTTTTATATTTATACAGAATAGTTGGGAGTTTTTTATGCACATTTTCCCTAATTTTTATAAGGACCAAACTTACAATTTCGCACAGAGTACCCTAAAAATATCAGTCAAGGGCTTTTTTTTTTATATTATTATGATTTGGGAAAATAGCTATTCTGTTTTGATATCTAGTCACATGTGAAATTCATTTTTACCTGAATTTTAATTTGAATAAGTAATTTAAGTCCTATATTATACTCCCTCCAAACCAATTTAGTTATCTCATTTGCTTGGCTAGGATTATTAAGGGTGGTATGTGGAGTCTATTAAAAAGGTGGTAGTTGGGGTATTGAAATTGATTAAATTAATTGTAAAGGTGGTAGTAGAAGTATTGTAAGTAGTAAAAGTGGGGGTTTTTTGGTCTTCGCCTGTGTGAATATGAGGTATTTAGGTAAAAAAATTGACAAAAAAAGAAAATGTGACAAATGATATGAATTTGCCAAATAAAGAAATATGACAACTAAATTAGTTTGGAGGAAATATATTTTAGATATATTGTATATTCTAACACATCTCGTCATACGAGAGCTTTTTGAGTTAGATTTATGGATGATGGCATATTTTTTTCACAATGATTTTCAATACAATGTCAAGTAGAGGTACATTCTAGGGTGGGTTTGAGCATGTGACAGATTGTGGCCGCTGCTTTTTTCTTTTCCGATTAAGAATATATCTTATGCTAGAAATATATCAACGTATCAAAAACGAAAAAAAAATTAAAAAATAACGATTAAGAATATATCTTATGCTAGAAATATATCAACGTATCAAAAACGAAAAAAAAATTAAAAAATAAAAAAAATAAGTAGAATGATGAAATAAAAAAAATGTCACTTAAATAATGGGCAATGATAATCAATTGTAACATATTTAGGACTCTTTTGATCGCATTCTCCTCTATGTGTATGAGTTGTCGTCGTTATTTCCTCCCCAAACCTTGATCATAGCTTTCTTTGAGCGGGATACACTGGGTATGATGATGATCATAGCTTTCTTTGAGCGGGATACACTGGGTATGATGATAATGAATGAATTGTAATATATAAACCCATGCCTTTTCTACTTTATAAGTGCAAGGAAGTCTATCTATTGTAGCAGTATGCAGCATCACTCATTGAAGCAATAGTGCTCTAAAAAGCCAAGATGAGAGGAAAATTATTAGAGGAAGAAGTGTACAATTATCCACTCCCTTTGTTATTCATTTTGTGCACCTTCTTTTTCTTCTTCAATTTTTTGTTGTTAGTGTGACAATAATGAGTGGCATGCTACCAACCAATAACTAAAAGCCAATGCTATCAAATTTTTGGATGATAATGAACTTCTTTTACACCTAAATTCTACTTCATTAAATATTTTCGGTCAGTTTGGTTAGTGGTACTAAATGGTGGGAATGAGAATGATTTATAGTGTAAAATTCATCAAAAGTTTCATATTATTCTCATGATAATGAATCATTGATCATAAAAAAAGGTTTTTTATATACAGATTTTCATTACCACCTAATACAACCTCTTCTAATGGTAATGCATTGGAATGAATTTTACGAAGAAAATGATATGATTGGATTTGGACAAGTATGACCATCAAGGTAGCTAAGAGATTTTTCAACTAAAATTATACTTGTTTTTCATTCTCATTACCACCGTTTATTACCACTGCCAAATGGGTTGTTTATGTATTATAAACATTTACAAATACACATTTAGGGTTATATTAATTACTTAGCTTCTTCATATTTTGGGTTGACTTTTGTACCTGTTGTCTAGGGCTTGTTATAGCAAGCTAGATTAAGCTATGTTCATTTAAGGGTGCCTAAAATATTCTCATATGCTTAATGATGGAGTATACAACTCCATTCCTAGTAAGCTACAATATGGGTACTATGATTGCTAGAAATAAGGTAAATAGCTATAATTTAGTTAGCTAAATATTTGACTTCAAAGAAATAATGTACTTCACAATAAAGCTAATTCTATACAAATTAATTATTTTCTAAATTATGATATTTTCTAACACACCCCCTACAGTTGAAGTTGGAGATTATCTCGTATACTTAAAGTATCCCTAAAATCATTAAATAAAACCAACAAAAGCCCTTTTGTAAAATTACCGGCAATTTGATAACGGGATAGGACATGTAGCACGCGAACTTCGCCACGTGCCACTTTTCTCAGACGAAGTGATTATCCATTTCAATGTGTTTAATTCGTTGATATACGACCGGATTATTGGTTAGGTAAATTGCACTTACATTGTCACAATAAATTAGAGTAGCTTGATTAGGACAATGAAACTGTAATAGTAAATTTATGATCCACCATAAATTAGAAACAACATTAGCAACGCCCCTGTATCCGCCTCAGCACTACTACGGGAGAAAATTGGTTGGCGTTTGGAGGACCAAGAATTTAAATTATCTACAAGGAATGAGGCAGAGTGACGAGTGTCTTGATTAGCGCCCTAATAACCTGGATCTAGTGATGGCCGCGGTCCGGGTTGGGCCGGTTCCGTTCCGGTTCCAACCGGTTCCGGTTCCACCCGGTTCCGGTTCCATTTGGAACCTGACCCAGACTTTTCCGGTTCCGGTTCCGGTTCCGGCCGGTTCCAACCGGTTCCTTGGCGGTTCATGAGACGGTTCCGGCGGTCCCAATTCCCGGGCCGGGTGGGTCGGACCATCGGTTCCATTTTTATTTTTCCTTTATTTTTAATAAAAAAAATACTATAATAATGCGGACGTACCTTCGTCGATTACTTGATTATTAGCGAAATGCATTGGTTGTCATCGTTATTAAAATATTTACTAAAAAGAACGAAAAAAATAAATCAATAAGAAACGAATCAACGATAAAGATCATAAAAAAAAAAGGGTGAGAGAATGGACTTGAACCTAGTATCCCGAAGGAATACTAAGCTGCCTACGTATCCCGAAAGAATCAACGATAAAGACATAAATCAAATATTATAATTACTTTGGTCGATTTCAAAGTGATTTTTAAGATAATTATCTAATTCTAAATATGAAGCGGAGGAGGAGGAAGAAGATGACTAGAAAAGTATCATCTCGACTTATTATGTTAGCGATTACGGGATTATAATAATCGGGACGTGCCGAGACGCTAGCACGCCTAGACGTATCGCGACTCGGGTTATATATACTAGAATAATGGTCATAAAGGTCCGCTAAAAGTTATTTACAATTTCCGACACAATTAATGTACATCACTAGACGGGCGATCTAATGCTTGGTACTAAAATCCTATTATTTTACTTAGGTTTTCCGTACTAAAACACGGATCTAAAATTGTCGCAATTCCATAAATATAAGGAAAATTAGTGAAATACGCTTTCCACTTATCCATCATATCTGCAAGAATCGGCTTTAAAAACGTTACTATCATCATGAGAATGTCTAAGAAGATGATAAAAAACAATAATACATTCACTTATTACTAAGTGAACGTTTGGTTCATAAACATATGAAAAAATCTTAGTTTCGTGGACATATGATAAGTGTAATTATTTGCACTCATCATTAACATATTTGGGCTCATTTTCGATGTTTTGAGGCGGTTTAGGGTTGTTTTATGTGGTTTCACTCCATTTCGGTATTCCATGTCCAATTTGTAGCCAAATGGGTGAATTATGGTACTTTGAGTCATTTTTGTGGGTTTTTGGTGCTAATCATGTTTACAAGGCTCAAAGAACGTATCAAGCTATCAATTTTGTCAAGCCATAAAGAGTAAAAAAGCAAAAGAGTAGGTTAATGCAAAAGTATTAAGGTGAAATTTGATACATGTCTACTCTTTTGGCTATAACTTTTGATAGGAATATCGTATTAATACAAGATTTGTGGCATTGGAAACTAGACTTCAAGGGCTTTCCAACGGTATATTATATGTCCGATTCCGATAACCGAGTAAGAAATGGCGAGCGTTTGAAGTTGATGCAGTTTTTCAGTTCCGGGTCCGGTTCCGGTTCCATGGAACCGTTGGGGCGGTTCACCCGTTCCGGTCCGGTTCTGCGGTTCCATTGGACCGTTGGGCCGGTTCAACCGGTCCGGACCGGTCCAACTGGTCCGCGGTTCTTTGGTCCGGTTTTTTCGAATTTTACCGGCGGTTCCACGGTTCCGGCAACTTTTTCCCGGCGGGTCCACGGTTTCGCGGTTCGGTTCCGGTTCGGAACCTGTCGCGAACGTTCCGGTTCCGGTTCCGGTTTTCAGCGGTTCGGGACCGGTTCGGTTCCGGGCCAACCCGGACCGTGGCCATCACGACCTGGATCTATATATGAGATAATACGATCAATGCTATATTTGTACAAATGAAGACCAAAAGAAAGGCCTCCCTGAAGATAGCGGATGATGTGCTTAAGGGCACTTATATGCTCATTATTCGGAGCATGCATATGAAGACAGATTTGTTGCACCGTATAAGAAATATCTAGTCGAGTGAATGTGCGATATTGAAGAGCATCTGCAAGACTGCGATACTTATTAGTGGGGTCATCATATGGTCATGACGAGTAAATAAAATACGCAAAAATAATTGAGTGGACCAAGAACCTTTATAGCAAATTCAGAACAAAAAAGAGTCTTAATGTGCCTAGGCGATTAGAAGAGTCTGTAAGAATAATGTCATCGACATACAACATATCTGATATGCAACGTCAAATCTGACTTTACTGTGACAAAACCCAAAAATAGCAAAAAAAAACATCAAATCTTTGGTACCAAGCCCGAGCAGCTTGTTTTAACCTTACAAAGACTTTTTAAAGACAAACATGAGCCCGATATTGTTTGTTACAAATACCCATTGGTTGATGTATGTAAACAATTTCATTGAGAAGACCGTGTAAAAAAGCATTTTTAACATACATTTGATGAATACATTAAGATTTATAGAGAACAAGGCTGAGATCTGCCCTAATGGTGGCAGGTTTAACCACGAAGCTAAACATTTTATTAAAATCAACAAATAATAGACCTATTTTACTTGTTTTAGATAAATTTGCACATTAGAGAGTAACTTATATTATTAATGGTTAATCAATAATTGGTGTTATATTGTAAGAAACAAGTTAAAAGATTATATTTATTCATGGTAAATTTTGCAATTGGAAAGTTGAACATCAAATAAAAAACCAAGGTAGTATCAAATATTAAAATAATTTATATCATTTTTACCGTTTTTAAAAGCTCTTCTATGTTAGATTACTCGTGGTCTACATAACCAGGTGCTGATTAATAATATTCTTGATAGCTTGGCTGAGGTTCAACATCCCTCTTTCATTGCTTTCGTGAAGCAAATGGTATAGCTCATAGATTAACCAGATGGGTTGTTGCTAGTGTTGGCTTTAAGGTTTGGCTCGACGGAAGCCCCTTGTGGATCTCGGATATTGTACATTCTGATTTATATTCTTAATGCTAGACTCTCCCTTCAATTTCCAAAAAAAAAAAAAATGCAAGTACAAAATTAAAGTATATAGATTATGAGATTAGAGTCCAATAATCACTTCTTTCATATCAATCAGTTATATGGAGTTTCAATTAATGGAGACATATCCAAGCCTAAAATTAAGTTGAATGACATAAAGTTCGTAACTTTTGTTTTGACACTTGCATGAACATATCCTTGCCTAAATGCCTTTTAATCCAACTGCTTTACAAAGATTTTATAGTTCAAGGAATTATGCAATTTTCTTTGATTAAAAAGTATTAACTTTTATCATTTTTAATTATACATAATTAGATATATTAAAGATTTAATAATTATTAGATATATTATGGATTAAATAAGTGCATTAGAAAGAGTACATAAAATAAATGAGACACTTCAGATGAATAGGGGGAGTATATTTTATGTACGTGTGGAAGAAAATATATATGAGATGAAAATGTAAGTTAAATGTGTGAATAAAAATTAATTAAACTAGCTAGCTCAAGTTTTTTTCATGCCCCGCCTTTTCCTGCAGGGGATCAGAGGTTTTGCATGTACAATATGTTCGACGGTACAGGGCTCTAAAAAATTAGAGAAACTCAATATTAAGTTACATAGTATATTTTAAGTATTTTAAGATACAAAATTATTGGAAAAGTCGGAGAGACTCAATATTTAATTATATTGAACAAATAATTCAAATAATTTAAGCATACACTAATGTTAAAGGTTTGCAAAAAAGATAGGAGTGATTAATAAGCCATTGTTGCAAAACCTATTATAGAAGACATCCAAAATTGATCTTAATTAGATTAAAACAATCATATAACAATTTTGAAAAAATTCACCTTAGTCAATAATTCAAACAAATAAATTTCAAAAAAATAAATTCTTTCTACCGTTCAAATCATTTCCATGTATGTGATCGTATACAACAATTTACAAAACCTTGCCATGTTTTACGTAAGAGATTTACAAAGAATGTGTAAGAGTTCTTTGAGTTAAATAGTGTTATTCAGAAAGAAGAGTAATTAATAGGACACTCACTCTCAGTATTTCGTATAAGGCAAAGTTCGGGTATAGGCCGGGGTTTTTCTTTTCCTGAAAGATTCGGATAAATCATAACCGTTCCCCTAAAAAAGGAGTAAAGAGAGATGCACGCAGTCAAGAAAACTCCCAATTGTTGATACCTGCGCCTAGTAGAAGTCGAACTCCAAACATTCTGTTCCACATGCAGATGCTCTATCCATTGAGACACAAGCGCTTTTGGTAAAGAGAAGAGTAATTAATATAGATAAAATCTTAGACATCATTCCTAAAACATAATCAATTAAAAAATGTGAGTAGGATCAAGAGAAAATAGGTGCAACAAGTTGATAAAATTAAGGATGAGTAATTTCCAATTGAAGACATTAGAGGGAGGGGATTCAAACCCCTCTCAAAAACTGAAATTTATGAGTTGTAACCCTTAAACCACTTGGTGGGTGACACATCATAAAGACATATTTGTGAGTCTTCCATTTCCCAAGTCCTATAACCCTAATCAGCAACAACTATTTACTACTAGGACAACCAAATAGAAGGTTAATACCTTCAATTACCAAAAATAGCTTATAATATCAGAAAAATTACCGTGAATAATACAATTTTTTGTTAATTTCCTTACAATAATACCAACTATTGATTAATCATGAATAACACCAACTGAAAGGGTTGTTTTCCTAGAAAATCCTTAACATGTTAAAAATCAAACTATAGGTGATTATTATAGGAAAATACAATCAATAGTTGGTATTATTGTAGGAAAATAACAAAAAGTTGTATGATTCACGGTAATTTTTCCTATAATATGAGTTAGTACAACAAGCGAAAATTTAGGTACGTATCTGTATAGTCTGACATTTAACTATAAACCTATTAGCATTAAATTACAACTGGGTTGATTTAGCACACATAAAGAGATAAAGAGGTGAGTTTTTAACACGTTTTATATATATCAGTATCCTGAATTCGGCCTAAAATACTATACAAAATAAACTATAACAAATTAAGAAAAATGACTGAAAAGGAAGAGTAGATCAGGAAGAACCAAGGAATGTAGGTGCATGCCAGTAGGAGATTTTAGATAGTGGGAGGATTACGTATAAAGTCTAAATGGGATAAACAACTTGAAAAGATATTAAAATTCTTTAGAAAATAAAAATAAAAATAAAAATAAAAATATAAAAAAGCAAAAAAGAAAATAAAGATGATGATAGAGTTTTAATTTATCACCACAAATTAAATTAAATCATATACTGTTTCATTGCTACTTCCCTTCTACACATAATAATAATAATTGCATGCAAAAGTTGTGGTTTTTTTAAATTGTTATTTCTCTTTTTCTACTTACTTTTTTCCCTTATATAAACCGATTTCCATACTCTTACCACTTCGTCCAAGAGCAAGCAATTGCATTAAGAGAAATACATACAAAGAGTATCTCTTTATTAAGCTCATTCATAATTAAAAAACTTCTGAAAAACCCGAAACCCTAAACCCGAACACAAAAATATGTCTTTTGCCCATTTCTTTGCGAACCTTCCATGGGTTAACATCGTTGGTGTCCTAGGTAATTTTTCGACACTCGATTAGTTTTGCTAACTCATTCATCAGGCACAAACTGAAATAGTACATATTACGTACATATTTTTTTATTTGCATATATTAATTCCATTACATATTATGTACATATTACGATTCCTTTGTTATATGTTTATTTCTATTCGAATTTAATAATCGATTTTAGCTGAGGGACTCTTTGATCTACTCTCCTGTATGGGTATGAGTTGCTGTCTATCTTCCCTTCCCAAATTCTGACTATAGTTTGTCTATGAGCGGGATATACTAGGTACGTTGATGATGATGATTTTAGCAGAAGAAACAATAACATATTACCGACATAGCTTTGATAACATATTAATTCCATTAGCCAAAGATGCATAATTATTGTTAAATGAAAAGTTTTAATCATGTAGTTATTGTTCATTAGTGCATGGCAAAAGGTCTAACATGCACTAACATTAAAGCACAACAAAAATAATAATTATGTTAATAATATTAATAATAATAATTTATTCTCGCTTTTTAATAATTGTTTACATGTAACAACATAAAATGCACCTGTGGATTAAATAAAGTTAAATTAATTATTTTCCAACAGTAATTGATTCTTTTATTACACTTTTGGTTTCCCACAGGTAACACAATTTCCTTCATGGTCTTTCTTTCTCCAATGTAAGTATTTTTAATTAGTGAATTAATTTTTTAATTAAAATATTTAATTCATTATTTAATAAATAATTTTGTTAAATATGGATTTAATTTGCAGTCCAACATTTTACCGGATTTATAAGAAGAAATCAACTGAAGAATTTCAAAGTATTCCTTATGTGGTTGCATTCTTTAGTGCATTGCTTTGGCTCTTCTATGCATACATCAAGAAAAATGTTCTTTTTCTTGTTACTATTAATTGTTTTGGGGTCTTCATTGAAACCATTTATCTCACTATTTTCCTCATCTATGCCAACAAGAAAGCTAGGGTATGTACTAAATTTTTACAACTTTCCTTTTTTCATCGTCATAAAAAGGGTGTTTGGCAAATGGCTGATAGCTGGTAGCTAGTTGATAACTGAATACAGTGGCTGATTTGACCAGTTGATTTTATTAACTGGTTTGACCAGCTGATTTGAACTCGCTGCTATAAGCAGCTTGTTTAAAAACAGCTTAATCGTATTAATAAGTTGTTTCAACTAGCTAATTCACCAAACACTAGCATTAGCTGGTTTGACCACCCAACCCTCTATTTATATCAAAATAAGCTAATTTGCCAAACACCCACAAAGTAATTTGCGCAATTCAGTCATTTTAATATAGTACATATAAAATATATTGCAGATGTCAACCTTGAAGAACTTAGCTTTGTTCAATGTTTTTGGGTTTGGAGCTATTGTGTTCATCACAATGGTGATTGCACATACTACACGTACTCGTTTGTTGATCCTTGGATGGATTTGTCTCATTTTCTCATTGTGCGTCTTTGTTGCACCCCTCGGTGTCATGGTAATTAATACTTCTAATTAATTCCGATAGACTATATTATATAATATATTATAGAATCAATAAAACGATCAGTTCAAATTTCTGATAAAGTTGATTCCTTAATAAATGTGCGCAGAGGAAAGTTATCCGCACCAAAAGTGTTGAGTACATGCCATTCTTCCTCTCTTTTTTCCTCACCATAAGTGCCGTTGCATGGTTCTTCTTTGGTCTCCTCAAGCATGACTACTACATCGCGGTATGAATTTATTTCTTGTCATGTACCGAATGATATCAATTTAAAGGAAAATAACAAAAAATCATAGCAAAAAAATCAAAATTTACAGATTTAAATGACAGACAATCAAAATGAAGTAAAATAAGAATTCACGTGGAACACAACTAAAACTGATTTATCACTTATACATATAAACATCCATAATTTTTTGTAATTAAAGCTTTGACAGTATGATATAATAAAATTTAAGTTCGTAATCCTAATAATATTAAATTGTTTTTTGTTATATAGATTCCAAATGTGTTGGGATTCAGCTTTGGAATTGTACAAATGGTGTTATACATGATGTACCGTAACTCAAAGCCAAATGAGAAAGACATAGAAGTTGGGAAATTTAAGGAACCTTCAAGTGATGATATCATAATAGAAGAACCAATAAAAAGCCAACCTAAGACCACCAATACTACTACTACTACTCCAAACGACAACGTTTATGCAATTCAAATCCCTAACCTAAACATGCTTAATCTTCACCAAAACAACAATGATGATCTAGCCATGAAGAATGTTGGTCTCAACAACCATACTCCTCAAATATCCGTCGCGGTTTAAATTAATTAATCGACGGATTTGAATTATCCATGGATCATGGCATGCATTGTACGTAACAGTTGATTTGAACAGCTGGCTATATATGCTTCTTTGTCTACTATTTTGATTATTTTTCCATTTGGTTTTTCTTTTTATTTTGTATTCCCGTGACATAATTTAATCTTTGTAATTTTGTTGCAATCATATAATTAAAATGTCAATAAAATCTTTGTAATTCTCCATTTTATATCCAATCTTAATGCAATTGTACTATTTATTTTGGTGTGCTCCTTCAATATTTTTTTAATCTTAATTTAGACTTGCCAAATCAACTATAAAAATAAAAATTTTTCTTTTGTATTTGGCCAAAAAAAAAAATTAAGAAGTTGGGTTATTACTATTAATACTAAAATTTTACTCAAAAATCGATAAATCTGTAACAATTTAAATTTTTGAGAGTATAACTAATGTTATTTTATTGAATCTCAATTCAAATAATCATAATAATAATAATAATAATAATAATAATAATAATAATAATAATAATAATAATAATAATTTAAGTAATATTAATAACAATAAAGAAAGATATGTATTTATATATTTAATGCTATAGATGAAAGAAGTAGTTTTATGTTAGAAAAAAAAAATAAAAATTTTGTTTTTATTTTACAAATGGAACTTTGTCGGATTTTATGCAAAAATTTATGTATTATATATTGTTTTAAATGTTTCTTATAATGTAATAAGTTCCTTACATCTTTTAAATGTTGTAATCGGATATTAAAATTCAGAGATAGATGTATATAGTAAATATAGTTATAGTTGAGTAATTGGTTACATATCAACGTAATAGCCCAATATAAGTATTAATTAAGTTTCTGCACTAATACAAATTAATCTTATTGAAGCAACTGGTTAGTTTCAGATTCTTACATCTGGTCATTGAGAATCGAGTCGGGTTCAATTATATTCAAGCGACATAAAATATTTACAAGTCAACTTTGACATGATTAATAATCATACATACGTACAAATTAATTAAAGTGTTTGCATGGTGTATAGAAGATGACGATATTGACGTAATTAGATGATGATTAGTGCATTAATCATAAGCATACTAAGCTGAAAAATGGGCAACTTGACATGAGTCGCAATACAACTTTAAAGAAGATAAGTTGTGATAAGTTGGCTAATGGAAAAAGCAACGCCTCTTTATATTGTAGCAAAACAATGGTTATGATAGATCATGATGATAAAGTCGTCTTCATCATCATCCTGCCCAGTGTATTCCGCTCAAATAAAACTATAAATAGGGTTTAGAGAGGGAAGAACAGTGGCAACTCATACCCATAAAGAAGAGCGCGATAAAAAAAGTCACCCGACTCGAAAAAGATTAAGATATGTTCTTGCTACGTGAGAGATAAATAAAATACATATAGATCATGATCATAAAGTGTATATAAAGGTAACGCTAATTGCTTATTTAGTGGGATTTATCATTTCATATTTAAATTATATAGTCATTATCACTAAGTCTATTAATATAATCATGTTTATAGATGATTAGGTGAGTATTATTGGACTAATTATTATAGAGTTGTAGTGTTAATTTTGACCTCTATTACCCATAATAGAAGGTTGTTGAATAGTGTAGTATTCTTTTTACCCGTTTATAGCCCTACTTTTGAATGAGAGTAGTGAGATAATTAATGTTTGCTACATGGGAAACTCATTGGTCCAATATGAGTTAGCGAGCTTAGCTTGTGTGCTTTAGATTTTCACTTATTAAAGGTAAAGGGCACTCTCAGTATCCTGCATAAGGTAGGGTTTGAGTGAGGGATTTTATTTTTCATGAAAGATGCGGACAAATCATGCCCGTTCTCCCAAGGAGAGAGTAAATAGAGATGCGCGCAGTCAAGAAATTAAAAATAGGAATAAGAAACTAATATGTAGTGGAGTATATTTTATTCAATAAAAGTTTACTATAGCAAAAATAATGAAAATAGAACATGACCTTATTAATATGATGCTAAGCAGAATTAAACTCAATTCAACTATTAGTTAATTTTTTAATTGCCGCAATGAATATATAATCACGCTTATTGATTATTTTCTACGAACTTATATTTAACCATTAGAGTAAAAGGGAAATCTCCTAATCACTATGGTTATCTAAGATCCTCTGTTTAATCGAACTTAGATTTTAAGGATACGGGGTCGTCTAGTTCATTTTTGGGCCTCTGAGCAAAAGATCAAAAAAGGAGTCTAAAAACATAAACCGTAACGACTAATATAATACACTTTTGATTTTTTATTGTTAATATTAAAACTACTTTATATAAAAAGCACTAAGAACTCATATTACTTAGCAAAAAATGTAAGTTATATTTATATTTAATTTAAGTTAATACCACTTACATATATAAAAATAAGTTTTTGGGCCCTTTAATTTTGAGGCCCTGGGCAGTAGCCAGCTTTAGGCCCTGTAAAGACATAACCTTAGCTTAGGTAGATAATGCAACTGTGGAAGCTATTAATTTTTTCTTTTGAATAATTAATTAATTAGTGCTGAATTTACATGAAAATAAGTATAAGCACCATAAAAAGGCTGAAGTAAAAATAAAAAGTATAGTTAGCATTTTAGGGACTAAAAAAGATATGGAAGAGAATCTAATGCAAAACCAAAATATCTGGGAGTTTATATTATACAAATTCAGCAACAAAGAATATGCCAAGTACTATTACTTACTAGATGAGTGATGAATGGATGCTAGCTAGCTGGCTATTAACTTTTTAATACTCATTTTCTTTTATTATTTTTGCTATATTTTTCATTTTGGTTTCTACATGAAGTATAATTTTATTATACGGTGTTTTTTATTAATTCTCATCAGTGTATTTGATTTACATATTTCTCCCATTTCGCCATAAATCACACATTATTATCTATATTTTAAAAAAAAAATTACAAGGATTATACTTATGACAAAAGTCACGAATATAGATGAAATAGTCATAATAATGCAATAAGGATGAGGATAAAAAAAGAGAACACAAATTATTGTGAAAGACGATTTCTTTGAGAGATCATCTTTAATCAGGCCGGCTCATTATATATTTTTTAAAATATTCTAAGTAGATATTAAGAATGATGTAAGTAGACATTTAAAATATTAAAAGTAGTCATTAAGGAGACGACTAGTAAGCATTGAGGATAACGTAAGTAGGCTTAAGGATAATGTAAGTAGGCATTAAAGACAATTAATTTTTAATACGCTGGGCTTGAGATATGTCTCTCAAATAAACGATCTCGTAAAAAGACGGTCTCTCAAGAGACTAATTATAAAAGGAATGTAGGATATCCGTTTTTAAGGTTTGCACCACCTGAAATATGGGCAGACATCACTTGTCCTTGCTTACCAAATCCTTCCCCATTCTTCCAAAAGCAGTAGATTCTTATAAATATTTGTGTGGGCCGGCCGGTGCGATACCTACACTTTTCTCCACTATTACCATTCCGGTTTTAGAGTTTTAAGTTTGGTTGTTTGGTCGGGTTTTGGATGAAAATATTTCTCATATTTAAATTTTATCAGATTTTTAATCGTAACAATGTTATTTTAACTCATTGGTTTGTATATTGATCGAACTTGATAGCACATCGTATCAATTTGATTCAAATCGCGATAATGTTATTTCATATTTATATGGTGGATTTGGGTTCAAATTGGTTATACTTCAAGTTAAACCAATTGGTTCGGACATTGGTTATAAACTTATAATATTTCCTCTCATGTTGATAAGATTAACTTGTGGAGTTAAATTATTCTCGTTTGGGTTAATTGGTTATATCATATTCTAGTTAAATATATTAGGCCGTGACAATTCGTCACATAATCTCACCGTGGCCCACTCGTGGGGACACGGGACACTCGTGGGCTCAGGCCCACAAACCCACAGGTCAAGAGCGTTGACTTGCACATACACTCGGTGAGGCTCATTGTTTCCCAAAACCATATGGCTGTAGGAAGATTAGCTCACCAAGTATATATGCAAGTCCACAACCCATTTATCGATGTGGGATCATGTCTCACGTATGAAGTATTTCCAACAAAATAAAATCTAGTTCGTTATTTTGTATATAGGTTAACTTTAACAACATTAATATAGATTGGTGTACAAAATTCATAATTGGTTATACTAAAACCCAATTAAAGACATGCCTCACATGGAATGAAAATTTGTGTTAAGAATCTAGTCCAACATTAACTTTATATCATTAAATCTACACGATTTATGCTTTTTTGGTTAGCTTATTTACTTTTTTTATTCTTCAACAGTTATTTTTTGAAAAATTATCTCTCAAAGAAAAGGCCTCAAAACAAAAGGATGATCACATTCTTATTTTATCTTTAATTTATATTAATTAGACTATTTAGTTCATATATCTAACGCATCTCTCAACTTGAAATATTACAATTCCGACCCATCGAGGGCCAATCAAATCACAAGGGTAATATCTAACTTTCATTTAGCCTATGGTTGATTACTTGCACCACATCTTCATTCAACTCCAAAATGGTTTTTTTGGACCATGGAGCCTGTTTGTAGACTAGATAGACAATGCTTGATCCATAAATGTCCCTATCTAAATTTTTTTATGGAGTTAGCCCTAGTTAAGAAAAAGTGTGTGATGCATTTGCATCATGTTTGATTTAGTCTCTAGACTATTTAGCTCTTTTGCTTTATATAAATCGCACAAATAAAAAGTTACCTTGGTCAGTTTTAATTTTAATAAACATTTTTTATAGTTGGAATTATTTACGTTTAATCAAAAGTTACAATTATTATAAGGAAATAAGTAAAAGGTTGAATTATTCTGGTTACCTTTTCTAATAAAATTAAATAATATTTGAAAATATTATTTATAGCCCATTATCTTCCAAAATGAATTACATAAGCCTTATAGTATCACAATGTTATCAAGGCCTTTAAATTCATGTATGTATTCAATATAGTTGATCCATTAGGCTTTTTCCTTTTTCTTTTTTTAAATAAAGAAACCTAGTACAAAAATAAACATTAAAAAATTACCAAAAAAAAAACAAAAATTCCAAGTATACCATATAAAATTGTAAAAGTGAAGCTACAATAGTGCCAATGATAAGCAAATAATGGATTTGCTTTTAAATTGATTTTCTTTTTTCTAGAAATTAAACAAAATCCCAATCCCTATCCTAAAAAAAGAGTAAACCCACTTAGATTTGAACATAAAATTACATATCATTTCTAATTTGTCAGCCTTTAAATCCAATTCAATTATTAAAATGAAGGGATAGTTGCTAAAATTTGATCCACAACCCTTAAAACTTTTTTTGCCCTCAATCAATCACCATATCTTGTTCCCATCATTTATGGCCTTCATATAACTTTATTTTATATGATATCATTTTTGCTTAGCTAATCTAACACTTTTTATCTTCCTAGCTTTTTTTTAGTTGCCACTACTATACTATTTTAATTTTTCTTCATTTAATTTAATCATAAATATGTATGTATAGTTAACCCACTATTTCCTATTATATTGGGAGAAAAATATCAAGCTTTTTTAGACTTTTGGTTTATCTTATATCATCAAGAGCGTTCTAAATATTTTCAAAATAAACAAATCGATATTATCTGCATTGGAAAGGTGTAACAGATTCACGTTCGGGCTGTATCAAAGGATATCTTTTGATTTCAACCGATATTTAAATATATCACTTTCGTTACCGTATCAGCATTCTGTTATTGTGATCGCGACCATTACCGTATTTTTACACTATGTATCTATTCATAAATCGGCACCTTGTCTTTAAGGAAGTTTAGATTCGAACTTATCTAGTCTAGATTATTATAATTCGAGTCATTTAATAACCACCCAATTGTACATTAAATTATGTAATATAATCAAAAAAAATAAAAGTAACGTTAATCTTATATATAGAGATTAGTGATCGGCCCACTAATCTATATTAATATATTTTGAATTCTCTTTTTGCTTGGCTTGTCATCCTTTGTAAACAATAGTATAGAGAAGCCCTACGTGTCTTTAGACAAAGAAAAACAAAAAAATTGAGATGATAAATATCAATAATAAAGGTCCACCATGCATATATATTACGTAGTACGAATAGGAATGTGGAAAACTAAAGTTGTGGTGCCCTATTTGCCAAATTTTGTAGAAGATAGACATTCATTTTCTTATGCAACTAATAATGCTAATGCTAGAGTGGGCTAAAATAAACTTGACTTTGAATTTTAATTTACGATTTGACCATTTATGACTTGAGAATTAACTAAAAAAGTAATTCAACTCGAGTTATCCAAGCTGATGTGATAATCAACTGAATGATAAGCTTTAAGTGCGAATATTGAAATTGAAAAATAACTATATAGTCATTAACCCGAGTTATGGTAACTCGAATAAATCTGAATTATATCATAAGTTTATTTAACCAAACTTGAGTGATTAAAAACGGGAGTTGAAGTAATATTTTTAACTTAAATGTTGATCAACCTAGGGTAAGATTAACTCACTGAAAAACTAGCTTAAATTTAAATTGAATCTGATGTTAAACTAAAATGAAAAATATAAAAAGAGGAAAAGTAACTTATTTTTCGACCAATTTGAATTTTACTTGAATTGTTGTGATTAAATTATCTCATTGATAAATTTCTTACAACTAAAGGAGTACAATATACTATAAAATTTTATGGCCTTGTTTGTTTTATATTTTTTTAAAAAATTTTAAGTGTTGTAAACAAAGAGTACAATTAAACTAAAGTAAAAACTATTTTAATAAATATGAACAAATAGTATTTAAGATTCTTAAATTTTTGGAGTCTTATGTGGTTAGACACCTAGCGTATTCTTAAAACGACTCTGCTTGAGCTTAAACACATTAAGGATCAGTCCAAAATTGTTTTATACAAGATTGGTTTTTTAAACAAGCTTGTTTTGGACCTAAAGCGACAAGCCTTTGTTGGGCTTAGTTATAAGTAAAAGATCAGTCCAAAATAGATTATCAAGTCCAATTTCAATAATTCATACTACCAACAAATTTGTCAAACACAAATTCTTACTTGAGACCGTTTTTTTGTAAAGACGGCTCTCAAAAGCCCAGTCTAAATTTAAATATACATTGTTATAACTCTAAATATAAATTTGAACTTGACTTTTAAGCGTCGTCTTTATAAAAGAGAGAGATCTTGTTTGTCAAAATAAAATACATATAAATACAATTTCCTAAAAGAAAAGAGAGAGAGAGAGATCCTGTTTGTCAAAATTGAAGTTCATCATTTTAGGAAATTGTCTGAAAAAAACAAAATTTACTCTAACATCAGATTAGATTCATAAAAACTCTTTCGGTTAGTTGATTTCTATGCTTGGTTAACGTGAGTGTAAGTTGCAGGCTTTCGGATATTTGCATGTTCCTCCCATTAAAGACCCTTTTTGAGCCGAGGGACTCTTTGGGTATGAGATGCCATCTAATTGTCTATCTACCCTCCCTAGACCCTGACCATAGATTAGTCTATGAGCGGAATACACCGGATATGATGATGATTCTTAAATATTTATGATTTTAATTAAATACCTAAAACAAATCATTGAAAATTTCAATAAATGAGTAGTAATAGGTAGACAAAGACATTGATCAATGAATTGAAAACGTAGTCACATAATTGACGGAAAGAAGAAGCATTCACCGTCCACACGTCCACCTAACGTCAACAAAGTCAAATATTATTTAATTGCAATTATAACTCACGTTTAAAATGAAAGAAATTTGCTCTACAATAATTTACAACATGAGTCACTGAAATTAAATTTTGGTTTGAATTGATTTTATATGTATGAATTTTTAATGTTTAAATGCGCTTTTAGAAATTACACTACAAAAAATAATATCATATACCTACAAAATTCTAATAAGTGTATAACAGAATGAGTCCTGGTGGTAATTACCAACAAATTTCCTACAACTGCTAAATCTGTAGATATTTTCCAACAAGATATCTAGATCCATAATTGTTGTAGGTGTTTTCCTACAAACTCTCTACAAAATACTTGTAGGAAAAACGCTTGGTTTTCAAAATTCAAAATTTCATCTTTTTTGTTAGGAATAGGTGGAACTTCAAACATACCAACAAGATGCCAACTTGCAACAAATATATTTAGCTACAACACTTATACTAACATAATCCCCTTTGCTGGTATCTTGTAGGTAAAGGGTCTGCACCTACAATTACCAACGAAAATGCTTGTTGGTAAATAGATATTTTATAGTGTCAAACAAATAACATGTGTCTTGCACATGACCGTACAATGGAATATTAAATGAATATTGTTAGTAAACACAACAAATAAATTTGTTCTATGTACATATAAACAAAAATTCAGGTTTGCTATTTACTTGACTAATTCGTAAAATTATTTTCTATGTATAAGTTATAACTATTATATTTTTGTATATAATTCTGGAATATTGTTGTACGTTTTACTAGATTTTACCTTGTGAGTCTATGACTGCAGATTTTTTTTGATAGTCAAGATAATTGTTTTACTTTTTTTTCACATGTCGTGGTCGATAATTAAATAGTGCATCATCTTAAAATTATCCAAGAGAGGTTTAACATTTTGTAATGGTGGGGAGAAAAAGCTCTAAGATTTCGTTTTTGATCTTGCAAATGATATTCTTGTAATTTTTGTCTTCATTGTTGCGTTTGAACCTCTTTTTATTTCAAGTAGAAAAGGGAGTACTATATAAGAATGTGTTTGCAAAAAACATTGAAACAAAGCTTATAGAAGAAAAGATAAATATGTTTTATGTTTTAAAATAGTACTTGTAATATTTGACTTTTCACGAAGCCTAATACATTAAGTTGATCATAGATAAATCTAATTAAGTAATTATGCTTAATAATAATAATAATAATAATAATAATAATAATAATAATAATAATAATAATTATTATTATTATTATTATTATTATTATTATTATTATTATTATTATTATTATTATTATTATTATTATTAAAAATTGATATTAAAATCTTTGCATTGAGTTGAGATGTATCAAATAAAAAATAGATAAATAAACTGTGCAATATTTGCAAATAGGCACATACTCATTGACTGATCCAGAGGTGTTCAAAACAAACCTGATGACCTAATATTTACCCGACCTTATAATCGAACCCGACTTAACCCGACTTTAAAATGAATTTTAAATATGTAAAAATCAATATGGTCACAAAACTCAATTTTGAACCATCGATTAACACCTGACTCGAAATCGACCCGATCACCCAAATGAATACCATCAAACCTATCATAGGCTCTCTAGTGTCATTCACTTGTGCTGTTGTGCAGCCGATGTAAATGCACAGACCACCAAAACTTACAAGTTAGTACAACCATGGTAGGAATTGCCAGTTTTTTGATCCATGGCTATGTCCACCATAACTTCCCACAAACACAAAATCTGATTTCTCAGAACAATACACCCATTTCCAAATTAAGAGTAATAAAATGTGCATTAACCAAACAGGGTGACCGTTTTCTGACCGCAATTTCAAGTTCAACCTTATCTTATTCAATTGACCCATCTCCAACTCACCGTTTAATTCACAAATTCGTGTCATCTTCTTCAAAATCAGTGACTCTTACTACTCTCAATCATCTTATTTCTCCTCGTTCTGCTCATTCTCGCCTTTTCTTCATCGTACTTCCTGTAAGTCATTGACTCATTTCTATTTCTTCATCCTTATCTTTTGGAATTAAGATTCTGCCATTGTTGTTGTTGATGTATTGTTGTTGAGCGAATTGAATGCTAATGGGTTTTAGTTAAATGACTTGGATCATGACATTGGCAGGCCCGAGTCTAGAATCTCCACCGAGGAATGTTGAAATAGCATTTGAATAAGATACTACATCACTAAAATATTAGGTTGTGAACTTGCATATAAATAGTGAGTAAACCTCCTAATACTACACGGTTATAGGATAGAGTAAAACTCATCAAGTGTTATACGAAAGTATAACGCTCATTATTCGTAGTTTTGTGGCCCGAGTCCATGGTTACCCCGTGGGTGTGTCCACACACTGGTGAGCCCATGGGGTGATATGTTATATGTAATTGTTTGATTAAAGATTATATTTAATCATTAATAAGTTACATTGGGTTATTAAATTACGTATACAATTTATTTTTTCGAATTTACCCTTAATGTGTGTTGTCAGAATCAATCCGACACAACCTCTTTATTATTACTAACAAAGTAAACATCCGTCGTTGGAGCTATAGGTGGGAGCTACCCAATGGCATTTGTTGTTCATCTTGTGTTAATATGTCATCATAGTTGTTGATTCTCTTGTTAGTTATGTTTAAGTTTATTGCTAGTTTGGATGATGCTAGCTACTTGAATCCCATTTCCCATATTAGGATTTGTTGCAGTTTTTTGATAATTTGTGATATGTGAAAATGCATTTATCTGTTTGATATTACAGCTTTACATGAAAATTACACAAGTATCATGGTTTTCATGGAACTCCAAACTAGTAGCCAGTGTAATTGCATTTCTATACAAACAAGGCCAAATAGAACAAGCTGAACTTCTCATTGCAGAAAACATTCTAAGTTTCTGTTCTAAAGAGAGAGATCTCGTCGCGTTTTACTGCAATTTGATAGATTCTCATGCCAAATTGAAATCAGAAAATGGGTTTTGTAATACATTATCACACTTGAAAGAGATCGCATCGAAATCGGCATCTACCTATGTTAGAAAAAGAGCCTATGCAGCCATGGTTGGAGGACTCTGTGTCATGGGCCGTCCCCACGAAGCTCGTAACTTGATTGCTGAAATGAAACAGATGGGTATAAGACCATCAGTTTTTGAGTTTAGGTCAATAGTTGAAGGGTATGGAAGACTAGCATTATTTGATGAAATGTTGCAAAGTGTTTCTGATATGGAGAAAAATGGCTTTGCATTAGATATGATCTCTTTAAACATGGTGCTGTTATCGTACGGTCTACATAATGAGCTTCCGCGGATGGTTTGGTGGCTGCAAAAGGCGAAAGGTTTAGGCATTCGACTTTCAGTACGAACATATAATTCCGTTCTAAACTCTTGCCCGACTGTTATTTCGTTGTTGCGAGATATTAAAACTGTGCCCGTTTCACTACACGAGTTGATTCGAGAGTTGGAGGGTGATGAAGGTTTACTGGTGCAAGAATTGGCTCAGTCATTGCTCGTAGATGAGATCATTACATGGGGTCGGGTTGAGTCGAAGTTGGATATGCACGGAATGCACTTGAGTACATCGTACGTAATAATGCTTCAATGGATGGAGGAGCTACGTTTTAGATTTGCTTCGGGGGAGTGTGAAGTTCCTGCAGAGATAATGGTTGTTTGTGGAATGGGAAAGCATAGCAGTGTAAGAGGCGAATCGCCAGTAAAAAGACTTGTTAAAGAGATAGTTGTTCGTACGAGGAGTCCTCTTAGGGTTGATCGAAAGAACATCGGTTGTTTCATTGCTAAAGGGCGATCTGTGAAAGAGTGGTTGTGCATAAATCAGTAGGATTTCGAGTTTCTAGCCGTCAGTCCAAGCAGATATATGATGCATGAAGCTGTGTCGCTCTTTGAAGATGATGAGGTGTTTGTTCATCGACTAGGAAGGTTCTCGATCTTTGGTAACTTGTGAACAAATAATCTGTCGAATCTCGAAGCTAGGTAATCAGAATCAGCCACCACCAGCCCATCAGCATACATCTCTTGATGTCCATCAGTTGGTCAGCTCATCTACAAGCGTCCAGGTTAAGATCGAGAGCAGTGATCCATATTGTACATACAATGCTGTATCCTCTCGACTTAATCTTTCTTGATTGCTTCAGAAACTTCAGGTTTTCCGGTTGGAGCTTGCCTTATCATGAATCATGATAACCATTTCATACAAACGAGTGAACAATCTGAACCATCTTCTCTTCATGATCTGCTGCCTCCTGAACTTCACCATTGTGTTGGCTGTTGCTGAACCTTATTACATTTTACATATCTACTTATTGTCAGAATGCTACTGTTATGTCTTATGTTTGTATAAAACTTTTTTTAGGAGAGAAATAATTAATTCTCTATAGGAGTGAGAATTGATCTCCGATCACAAGGGTAAAACAGAAAACATTCAACTACATAACTAATACGTAATTCTAAAAACTATTCTTGCACGTAAAATTACACGTTCAAAAAAAATTATGCGCAATATAAAAAGATAAATATTAGATTAGAATTGCACCATTCGTGTACGTGATGAGAGCTTGTTCATTGTGTATCAATTAGAGAACTTGATAGAAAATAATTGCCCAAAATGTTCTCCATATAGTAGAAACTGGAAAAAAAACATACATTTTAATCAATGAAGCTTCTTTATAAATTATGAAATCAATCTAAACCTATCAAAGGTATAATCCTAACTACAACAAATATGAGCTTGATATGTTCTAACAGGAAGTTGCCCGCCCCGAGAGCTAAACTTTGCATCAATCAAGTGAAGCCCAATCTGGGTATGGGCACTCGTACGTCCAATCGGGACCTGTGTATTTTATACAATGTAGCCATAAACCTTCCTCACACCCATCATACCTGCAAATAGCAATATTATTAAGAGTAAGCTACAGCATCTGGACTGGAGTTAAAGAATTACAGTACAAATGAAACTATGATTCTGCATATCAGTTTTAACTAAAAAAAAACAACTTGTTTTGCAATGAGGAAAGCATGAAAGTACGAAAAAAAAAGAAAATATACAAGCAGATGCAAAAACAAACGACAACAAACAGCATTCGGTAAAAAAAATATATATGTTGAGATTTCATTATTATTTTACGAGAAGTTTCAACATGAAACACAGCTGTTGCCTGTTGCTGGAAATGAAAGTGAGAACATAACTCTGCAAGTAAAGATAAATTACCTTCAAACATTCACAAGAGGGCTTATACGTAAAAGTACAAAATTTTCATTTCTAAATCAACCAACAAAACGACAATACAACACCACCAACGGAAAACAAGCACCACCGGTAGATTGATCAAGATATTCTAAATTACGATGTCAACTGAGTTTATAATGGGTGCGAGAACTTATAGCTTAATAAAATTATGTAATAGAAGTAGCAGTTTTAACATCAGATAAGAACACATGTATTCATGTCTTGTGTGCTTCTTTTAACGGCATATTTCATTATGCGATTTATCTTAAATATCACAGACAAGAACAAATCCTTACCCATTCGGAGCCAAATTAGGGCAATGAGTACACATAGGATCCTTGCTAAAATTATTGACGGATTCCTCTTCTGAATCCTCCTTATTTCCGGATATTTCCCATGAAAGAGAATCCCTCAATCTAGCAGCAGCTCTATCAGCACCTGTTCCTGCAGTAGAGCGCCTACCAGCTGATTCATCAAGATAGAGCATATCATTGGCAATTGGATGACCAGTATACTGTAGATGAACTCTTATCTGACAAAGATAAAGAAATAGAATTAACAAGAACATTCATTTCTGTTTCTGATGAAAAGAGCCAGCATAATTGAAAGCAAGGAATGAAGTGTATTTTGATGTATTGGTAGATCAACTTTGGCAACAGCTAGAAAGAAAAAAACAGTTCCTACAGCACCACCGGCTCAAATGGCTAAAGAAAGGTCACTTTTATCCTTAAATCTTTTAGATCCATATTCCGTACTGGCCTAGTTTATTATCGTTTATTATGATTCAAAGTGCATGACACCCTTATTCATTGCACATAGATACCATCAAAAAAATGCATGTACATCATCACTTGACGAAAGAGGGCCTGATTCCAAACGTCCGACACAACAATGAAATTAATCTTACTGAATGTAATATGTTTCACTTTAGTTTATAACAAAAATTGATCACAAATGAAACCAACAGATGACAGGATTGAGCTTTGTAAAAGTTGTCGTCAAATCAGACACAATACAGTAGAGTAGGACTGCGATATTGCAATGCTTATTTCTACCTGATGAGTTCGTCCAGTGATGGGTTCACACAGAACAATGCTGTATTTTCCATTGGTTTTTATTCTTTTGAATTTTGTACAAGCAGCCTTCCCCTTCAGCTTTGTATTGGAAGAACCATCACCAACCTACATCAGCAAGAAGATTCAAAAAATGTAGAGTTTAACCACTAGCAAAAAATCAAAACAATATCAAATATTCGTCCAGTGATGGGTTCACACAGAACAATTAGCAATAAATACGGACATTCAGACTGAGATAAAATATCAAATATTCAAATGTCCTAATCGCGTCCTTTACTCTTGACATGTTCATTTCCTAAATGTCGTAATCGCGTCCTTAATTCCTTTCTATTTTGTCAGGCATGATTGCTCCATTTTTGTTGCATATTTTAGCACTTACAATTTCCTATGCGTAAACTTTGAGTTCAATTGGCTTTGTTACGGTCCCAAGGGTGACAAAAAAACATATTCTTTATCAGCTCAATCATCGTATTCCATTACTGTCATAACTTTAAGTTCCAATAGGTCTCCTTATGTGCAACCTTTATTTCGTTGATATCTAAGCATTACCTTTATCCTATAGTAAGAATTGCACTATCAAGATTCTAGGCCTTCGAACTGACTATTTCTCATGCAGCCATATGCCACAAAATTTAGAAAAATGCTATAGCCAGTCTTTATCGGGGTTGATAATAATAAGAAGTCAAAATTAAAAAAAAATATAAATATCACGATCAGCCCATTTCATAAATTAATACTACAATTTTTTAAAACTTCATTCATTTTGTATAGGTAGTCTAATACTTCCTTAATTTAAGTCTCTCCGACAGTAGACATTTCATTTAAACTCCAAAGAAAGCAATGAAATCCAATCAATCCAAACCCATCACTTCCATAACTTTGTTATGTTATACACATCCATGTATTTGTAGAAAAGGTCTGACCTCCACAGAACTTCTTCCTTCACGAGCATCATAATTTACATTTGCATCAACAACTTGCTGCAAAAGGGAAAAGCAAATGTTCCAAATTAAATTAAAACAAATCTTTATTATCATCAACAAATACCAACACAACAGACTGAAAAATTTATACACAATACTCAAGAAAAAAAATTCAAAAGACAGCAGGAACATGATTACTTCAAACATGGGTTAATGAGGTATAATACTCAGTTACTCACTCTGTCCCATCTACACTAGGAGCAAAAAGCTCCCACCGTCCCACGTGCTCATAAGTGGGGGGAGAAAACCCAATGGGACCAAGGAGCATATGTTGGGATACACAAGCATGAGGATAGGCACAGCCACTGAGACAATCCAATTGTTCAAAGTAAACAAAAGCCTCAATAAATAAGTTCTAAGAAAAGAAAAGATGACTAGAAGAACCTATTAAGCATCCAACAGCTATGCTACCTAGACTGGGCAGTTAGAGTAGCCAAGGATAAAAAACAAGCTAATATTTGATTGAAGAATAATTTGAATGTATCGACATGAATGTGAGTACATTAAATCAATGAGGTTTTTTCTCAAAATGTTTCCAGATGTACTCATAATACCACTTTACTCCAATACCGCACCCCTCTATCTGAGCAGCCAAAAATTGAGGAGAGACAAATTGCCTCTCTATTGTTGCTGAAAAGCAAATCTATCTTCGTTAGACAATTATTAGCTTTATTTACTTTGCTAAATGACATCTGATTCCCCGGAATCCTGTACATGAATGGATCTATGCCCACTACATGACATACTTCAAAAGACTTCTTTCAACAATAAACAACAGAAAGAGAAAACAAATATATGTTACATTTGCAAGAAATTGATCTAAGGAGTACCTCACCCTCTGGAAATACCCCTACAACCTTCGCAATATACTGTTTATGCACAAGCCCTGCTTCAATCTTAGTAATACGATAACAAGGTCAAATGTTAGTAAATGAAACATATAGTCAAAACGTGCCTTATATTGACAAAGCCATAACAAGGTCAAGTAACTTTTTTTTGGTATTTATGCACCACATATTTCACAAAATTGTAGATAATCTCCTTGTTTAAGAATCTCATGGCTTGCAAGGTAAGGGTCATATGCATGCAACCTTACCCTTGTTAGTGATAGCAAAGAGGCTGTTTTCGATTCATCCTTGGTTACAAATATCATCTGCAAGACTGCAACCTTACCAATAGGTTTGGTATTATCTTTATGAGTAGTTAATTATTTCACAAAATATAGATTAAGTAAAACTCTATCACAGATTAGTTCAAAAGCTTGCTATTTTTATAAGTTAATTCACAATTTTATAGAATAATAGCAAACCATAAGTGAACATAACCAGCTAAATGATTGACAATTTTATAGGATTGACTATGTTTTTCCTTAAAATAGCTCCTCATATACTGATATACACTACCTTGCAAAAGATCCTGGAACACAACCCTTTCTATTGACATTTGAATTTCATTTCTGATATTGACTCTATTTCTACTGAATGAAAGTCATAATTATGGCAAAGAGAACTAACATAAATCATAACTTACCTGCTGTCTGAAAGAATCAGCCTTAGAAGAGCTCCTAGCTAATATCAGAAGTCCAGAGACTAGGCGATCCAACCTATGTATTGCTGGACTTTACAGTCAAGGCTTGGAAACGGTAACGTTAACACACATATTCACAGAGATACACATAACCAGTGTTACCTGATTTACTAATTCCACTACATATTATAAATTTTGGCCATACCGGCTTAATCTGGGTGTATCACAAAATCAAACAGCAATTTATGTAGCAAATTAGGTAACATTCCTATTAAAAGCAGCAACAAGCCATCTTTCAATTTATTAATTTGAATAAAAAGAGAGAAAATGAATCTCAAATCAGGATACGGAATAATGGGGCTAAACCTTGTTCTGCTTCAAGAATTCCAACTACTGTATTCTTCCGATATTGACCACAGGGATGAACCTGTGTCATAAGCAAGGAAAGCATAACTTGAAGCACTACATCATTGATATGAAGTTGGGGTGTAAAATAGAAAAGCATTGATCTAGGAAACAATCCTTGGCCAACATTGATGCCTCAAATCTCAGTTATTAGACGGCAAAAGGGTGCATATTCCAAGATGGTCATTTAAAAAGTTAAAAGAATATATAGCAATTACCAAGTCCTACAATGTTAAAAACTCTCATTCTTTCAAACAAGATAATGATAAATGTTAAGTCAGACAGCCTTAAGCCTACAATAAAATTAAAACTACATAAAAAGAAAGCCTTACAGGGACAGAAGCAGGTTTGCAGACAGTTAACACATCTTCCTCTTCCTTCAGAACTGAGACGTCCCAGGCCATAACCGGTGGTTCATGCCTAAAGTTTTAGTCGTATTAATTACAAAGTAGCATCTAATGTTAAACCAGAACAAAAAATGGCAAACATAAAAAATGGTGTCCACTACTAAGAACTATGACCACTGTACACAGTCGTGGAATTTCTACATCAGTAAAATAAATCAGGTTGTTCAAGATAAATTTTCTAAGAGCAACATCACATGTGATTTAGAGCAAGTATCTGAATAAAAAAATACCACAAAATAATACCTAACCTGTGCACAAAGTGGCTGATCTTCTCCGACGGTTTGACTCTATAGTAAATTGAGACATTTTTTCCTTCAACCTGAATTCTTCCACATTTAACAGCTCTAACCTGAAGAACCCAATAGTTAGCCCAGCAAGTATAATAATTCAATGCATACAATATAAACACACACTTAAAAAAACAACCAGTCTAGGACATGCTCTTGGTCTTAGTGCTATTGGTTGAAAATGGAGGATAGCACTAAACAACACACAAAATCCAGCAAACACTAGTGCAAATCTGGTCGTCCACGAATTCTAAACACTATTGGTTGAAATTTGGTTTTGGTGAAAGCATTTTCCACGGAATTCGGCTTTCAATGAAAACTACTTTTCTATGGAAAGTGCGAAAGATAATAAATATTCTTTTGTTTGGTTTCATGTAAAACTCGTACACATTTCATGTAAAAAAGACTATAACTTGTTCTCATAATAACTATTTAATACAACAATCAAACGAGTCATCGGGGAAATGAAAGTGTTGGGGTGGAAAAAGTGTAGGAAAAAGAATAAGTCTAATATTACTATTGTGCACCACTCCTCACTTGCCTCATCACTAGCTTACATTTTTCACTCTCCACTTCACTAACTCGCCCTCTCTAAACCATACTCCCTAAGTGTAGAGTTTAGTGCACACTATTTTAGAGTATATAGCAAGTCCATAGAATACCAACTCGCAGGAAAACTGGTTCCTTCTAATTTTCAAGTGTTAAATTAGGCTGGACTTATTATGAATGCCAGCAATTATCGAGGAAAATACGAGGTGCACACACTTCACAAGCCAAGGAGACATATGTCATCCCAAAACCATATGGCTATGGGAAGAAGGTCTCCAATAGCTTATAAAGTGTGCACACCATTTCCAATTTGTCGATGTGGGACAACTCATCCCAACATCAAGCAAAATGTTTTCCAAGTGAAACCCAATTTACCATTTTATGTCTTAGTCAAACTAAATAACCGAACTCCAAACCAAACATCCCCTAAAACCCCATATATCTAATAACAAAATACAGACAACCCAAAAGAAAGAGACTGAAAAACTTACATAGTAATCCTGAGGTCGCCCTTTAAATTCCTCAGTGAACATATCAACTATAGTTTTCCCAGCCCAACGATTTTTTACCTAATTCATAACGACAAAAACCAAATAACAAATTCAGTCGAAAACCCCCAAAATAATAGAGATTTTTACAAGACAATAAGAGAATCTGAGATAAAATTAACTAACATGACAAATAAACTCAAAGTAATAAGGTTTAACATGGCGCCTCCCTGCAAAACAAAAGACTTTGAATCACCGAACAAAGTTGATTGTTACAGAAAATTATAAGAAATTAGGATTAAAAGATGTAAAATTAACCTTTATGTAAAATGTAATCGTCACGATGAGGAGGATTAGCAGGCGTTTGCCAAACAATGTCCATGGAGATGTTGTTATCAGTATCAGTAGTGGTGATACAAGGGGTAGCTATGGCTTCCACGGAGTCAATTTGTGTTTCTCCTCTTTTCCTCTTCATTTTCCACCCATTAGATATCCTACTGCATTCACCATGTTTGTCGAATGCTCAACTACTTAGATGCTAGCGAACTCTGAGAATTAGGTCTAGTCTCGATTGGTCATAGTTAAGTGGGATGTTGTTTGATTTTTTGAATAAGTATTATTTTTTTTAAATTTTTATGTTGCACTGTTAGAGATATTAATACTTTAATATATGTCTCGCAGTCTCGATAAGCTTTTCCAAATAAAATAGGACAAAGTCGTTGAAATAAAGGGTGTATAATATTTGCACTTAATTTTACGTTATACTTTATAAATAACCTAACTTTTTTATTGAATAATATCTGATTCATTAATAAAGAGTCATACGACATCTACATTAGAGATAAAAATTAGCAAATACATAACAACTTTAACCAAAGATAATTCAAAATTAACAAAACTACGATCGTTATATATAAGATCTGACAATTCTAAATATCCTCCTCCATATCGCTGTTTGACGCAGCCTTCAACTATGGGGTCTTTCGATCTGTTGTAGTCTTGAGATAGAATTGAATTTGATGTAGTTGATAGTAATTGCAATTTTGGTGTTTGCTGCAATATCGCATTAATCTCTACCCACAAATCAATTATAAACCAAACTTCATAACTCCAAAGTCTCACGAAGAGAGAAATCAAAACCCAATATATGGATAGAATTAACCCAATGAATATAACCTAGCTTCAGAGTTAAATAAAAATTGACGAATTTTCTTTATCATTAGTTTAATCTAGAAATTGAAAAAAAATTAATATTTATATAATTATCTTAACTTTTCAATAAAGAATAAATGGTAAACTAATAAAATATAATTTAATTTTTATGTTTCCAAAACAAAAATAATACAATTAAATAACATAAATAAAATACAATTTTTCAAAAAAAAACATAAATAAATTACAAAATTCTTTATTATATATAATCCTTAAGAATATATATATCATTACCTTAAAAGAAATAATAATAACAGTAATATTTATTTTTTAAAAAAGGAATGAAGTTAGTTATTTTTTAAAAAAGAATAAAGTTAGTTATTTTTTATTAGTCAAGTAGGTTATGTATAATAAGCAGTAATAATAAGAAATTAATTAGAAAAAATTATGTCGAGTAGGTTATGTAGTGTCTCCGTGTTAAAAGTGGGTCGTTGTCTCGCTGACTTACACGTCGTGTTTTGTCATGGGTCATGCGGGTCGCCCCGAACCAAGAGTGAGTCGTCTCCGGGCCATCCTAGCCCAACCGTAGCACCCACCCCACCACCCCACTGGCCCGGCCCAGCCCGGCCCAGCCCACCAATTCTTTCATTTCTTGGATACAATTTGTTTAACAAAACATGAGTGTCATAACTCATAACTGCTATTTTAACATCAAAATGAGGTCACCCACAAGCACAACCCTTCTTCCTTCCCCAACTCCCTAGAACTAACTTGGAAACTTTCCTCTTTCCATCATTTTTCTTCTTCAATCTCCCTAAATTCTTCCTAGATCTTCCTCAATTCTCCCACTCAAACCTTTTCTCTCTTTCGATTCCCAATTTCTTCTCAATTATTACTTCTTCTCGTTCAACAAACAACACAGAGAATCACATACTTTTTTTCTTCTTTCTACGGAATCAGTCCTTCTTTAGAAGATCACTTCTCCAGATCCAAAAGCTTTATTTTCTGTAATTCAGGTAATTTCTTCACTTAATTCAATAGTTTCAGTTTCGATAAATTGATATGTGTAAGAATTTACATGATTTTTTTTGCACTTTTGATTGGTTGGTCAACCCCAGTTAGGAAAATTCTGGGTTCAATTCAAATTGGCCCATCAATTGTTGGTTTTTGATAATTGTAAGATTGAAGTCAATTTCAATTCAAATGCCGGAAGAAGATCTGGTGGATATAAAGTTCAGGTTGTACGATGGATCAGATATTGGTCCGTTTCGTTACTCATCTGCTTCCACTATTGAGATGTTGAAAGAAAGAATTGTCTCTGAGTGGCCTAAAGGTTTGTCTTCTATTAATTGTTTTGCTTTTAGTCATAATTATATATTATTATGTTTTCTTAATGTGGAGATGCTACATCTCATTCAAATTACCCGTATATTTGGAGTATTTTTGTTGTAGAGTTATAGGCGAATATAGAGATTTAGTTTCTCAGGTAGGTGTATAGAAGTATGAAGTTTTATTGCCCGGTTTATGAGGGATCATTTTTCAGGCCTTTTGGGGCCTAAAACAAGTAATTAGACTAAAGCAAAGTAATGGGTAATAATATTTGAGGTCCTCGATTTAGGTGGCCTGTGTAGTCGCAACCCTTGTTCATGGCCGGATGTTCCCAAGGGTAGTGGACTGAATTTTGGGGTTTCCATGTTCTAGTTTCTAAACTATACAATTATATTTACAATAGGTTTTTGGATAGTTCAAGTTTGATTATTGCAGAATTGCAGTTGTTGAATATATGGTTGTTTGATATTAGTAGCATTAGTTTTTTAGCTTTGTATTGAAGAGAAGCATAATTTCGATAATTAGCAATCCTTTGACAAGTATATGGGGACAAACGATTGCAATGACATTCCATTCGTATTTTCTGTGATCTTATGTGTACAAGTTGGACAAGATAGGGAAAGAAGAGTTCAGCCATTTGTTTTAGCCTAGGTACGAAGAGGGATGAACATTTTTACGAGTTTTTTTGTTGTTTTGAACTGTACTTCTCCCTCCCCCTACCCTTGTGCACCTTGTTAGAAATTGACCTTGTTTTGCACATTTAGAATTTGAGATGCAGCCTTTCTCTCTAAAATTAAGTTTCTATCCCTTTTTGGAAGTTTGTAAGATTAAAGACACATTTATTTTGTAGCATTAAATTACATGTATATTTGAAGTATTTTTGCTATTGTATTATATTTTAATAGAGGAGCTGGTCTTGCATGGATTAAGTGCATACTAAAATAGTGTGCACCAACCTTAAATTAAAGGAGTGTGAGTAAGGGAGTGTAATTAGGTGGAGTGGAGGTGAGGAGGGTGAACTTGTGAATGGATGATTTAAGAAGGGTGCACACTAAAAATAATGTAGACAATTCCATTTTTAGACTTACATTGAATAGAGTGATTTAGTTTCTCATGTTGTGTATGAGAATGCATTTTTATTACCCAGTTATATAGGAATAAATTTTGGGGGTTTTTCCACGTTGTAGTTTAACTATATTTCCAGTATGTTTTTGGATAAATCAAATTTGGTTGTTGCTGCTGTTGATTATTTGATTGCTACTTGCAGCATTAGTTTGTTGGTTTTGCATCGAATGGAAGCTAACTACTCCCTATGTCTGGTTAGAATTGAAGCAAAGAGACAGTGGGAGTTTTTGAAGAAAAAAGTTGATATTGGTAATAAATGAAGAGAGAATGAATTGTGTGGATGAAATTAAAAGAGAGTTAAAATGTATGGATGAGATTAAAAGAAACTGGTGGGTCATTGTCTAAAAATAGAAATGGTGCAAAACAAGTGGGACGGATCAAAATGACAATTGATGCCAAATAAGCGGGACGGAGGGAGTATCTATTTAGAAGTACATGTGGAATCATTTATGCAACCTTTTCTGTCTAAAACTGTTTCTATCCATATTTGGAAAGTTGCTAGGATTGAGAAGGCATTAATTCTGTTTAGGAGATGTAGTTTAGCAACATTTATCGTAGCCTTGTATGGTTATTGATTGTGTTTTTGAATTCTTCTTTTCTTGGTGTAGCTAGTAGGCTTTCTATTTGTGTAATCTTTAAGTATTTATGTTCCTTTGTAACATTGCTTAGGAAAAACTGTTTTACCAAAAGTAGCAAATGAAATCAAATTGATAAACTTTGGTAAGATATTGGAGAACAATAGAACTGTTGGCCAGTGCCGGGCACCTTTTGGTGAGCTTGCTGGAGGAGCCATGGTTATGCATGTTGTCGTACAGCCATCTCAAGCAAAAACTAAAGCAGGTATTTACATTTTTTTGGTTTTGTTTATGATGGGTTTTTTTTTTTTGGAAGATGAAAGAAATTTATATTATGAAAAGAAGTTACAGACATGATCTTATGATGGTTTGGTTTGCTGTTGATGTATGATTTTATGTTTCCGGGAGATCTTATTGTCTGCATAAGATATTGCTTGCCATAATGTCTTAAAATCTGATGTATAAGATGATTTGCATGAGTTCCACCAGATGAGATTGTTGTCATCTATGATCTATCGAAACGGAAATATGTGTTTTCGTATTTGTTATATGCAGTTTTCTTTTTCTGGCAATAATATTTACCCTTTGGGCTCTATTTTCTTTCCCTTCTTATATCCAAAGGAAAGAAACGGCATCCGCCATTTTCCCCACATTATTTCCCTCTAATTAGTTATTTGAAGAACAACATTCCATCACTTAAATGTCATTTTTTTCAACTCTCCTACACTTCTCATTCCTCCAATAGAGCACTTACCTATCGCTCTCGAATTTATGCGCTACCTTTTGCTCTAATAGAAAAAAACCACTAACTTGAAACATGTTTTTTAAAATTTTATGCTATTGAGTTATGCTTGATGAAAAAATTCCAAATTTATTAGTATGTTTAGTTAAGATTATTATCTTATGTCTATTATTACGTCTAGTGATATAATTTGTGTTTTGATTTTAAACTCGGGTAAGCCTTTTTATCAGGGGTGGGATGTCTTGTAGGGCATGTGAATGATGTTAGAACACGTCGTTTATTTGGTATTGCAAATTGCAAGATCTATGGATTATTGCCTGCCTGAACTGCGGTGCTGCAGTTGTTTAACGCATGCCTCATACGACTAATCAAAGTAACAACTGTTCTTTATTCTCTAGTATTGAACAGAACCCAAGTTCTCATTTTTGTAGCTTTTACTCTGAATCATGATTGTTGACATTAAATGGTTAAGCCTCAAGATGTGTAAGTCGTAACATATCTATTTAAAGAATTTTTGTCTTCCGGCATGCATCAGATGCACAAATATAGTTAACTTTATTCCTTCGGTGGATCAGTCTTGAGAGTCTTTTATCTGAATTTGCTATATCTTTAACAGCGAGTTCATCATCTATTATTGTTCTGAGCAGAAAAGAAGATTGAAGAGTCGAAGAAATTTGTTTGCTCTTGCTCGATTATGTAGACCCAGTACCATCAAATCGGTGGATATTGTGCATTAAGAATTGGAAGCTGGAGTTTGCACTTTGCAGAAGCATATTTAAAAAGCCATGCTTTCTTTTTTATGCTGTGTTGGAACTCAGATTGAGCTTTATCACAGCAAGTTTTATACCGCTCTGGCCTCCTGATTTCTTGGAACGCTTTTTTTTTCTTTTTTGATTTGATGTACGAGTAACACGAAGCTGTATAGAGCTATTTGCTGTAATGGAAAACCACAATCAACTGAAGAATATATGGCCACTGTTTGTGTGACTGATTCTAAGATAAAACCGTGTTTTTTTTTTTCATTTTGGGGAACAAAATATCGAGTTTACAGATTCATTTGATTCTACACAGCCTTATAAAGAAGATGCAGGTGAGTTGTCGGGACTACGGAATTTCAAAAATGTTTTTATAAGAGATACTCTAGGGTTGAGGAACCTTGAAGGTCAGGAAAATGGTGTGTAATATGGGCACCTAGTGTCCTGCAAAGTCAAGAAAAGATCATACATCCTCCAAGACATGACTTTACTATTCCAGATCTAACAAATATTGCGCATCCGCGCGTTGCCTCTCATCTCTCGCTTCTCTCGCTTAAGGAACGAGCGACTATGGTGGCTAAAAGAAGGGTTGTGATGGGTGGCGAACTGGCAATGAATGAGGGAACGTTGACGGGTTAGGGGTGGTGTGGTGTCTATACTTGTTATTTTTGTTTTTAATTAGTTTACTTTGAAAATTTATAATAAAATAACATAAATCCATAACATCACATGTGGCTAATTCACCTTAAAGTGTCGATTTTCCTTTTCTTTTCTCTAAATAATTTTATATATAGGGAAATAATTCTCATCTTACGTCAATGGAAAATAAATTTACGTTTGCTAAAGCTTTTTTTGTGCAAAAAAGGTTACGGTGGAACAATTTGTTAAACCTCAGGGTTATTGCGTGGATTTTTTTTAAAGTTTTAATTGCTACGTGAAAAACATAAAACCTCAGGTTACCACGTGAAATTTCCCTATTAATTTTTTATATATTTTAGTTATACATAATTTGTATCTAACTAATAAAGATAATGCATCAAATTACATGAAAGGAAAAACCAAATATTAAATTTTTGTAACTTCTAAATACACATATATAATTCAATATATTAATAATCAAAATCATATACTACTCCTAGTTATTTTTTATTTTCCACTTTGGGTTCGGCATGCATATTAAGAAAATAGTAGTTAGGGTATTTTAAATAATTAAAATAATTGTAAAGGTAATAGTTGAGGTATTTAAGTGATTATAGTAATTGTAAAAGTGGTAGTTAGGGTATTTTAAATAGTAAACAATGTAAATGAACTCACCAAATAAGAAAATGAACAATAAAAAAAAAACGGATAGACTATAAATAAAAACATCAAAACTCTCTTCGTTCCCATCAATTCTTTCTTTTTTTTTTCTCTCAATAATCAGTCTGACAGTCTCCAGTCTCCACCATATTGAATTTCAGTGGCGAAATCTTTACTTCCTTTTCACTTCTTTTTCTTTCTTGCAGTGGCGGACCCAGGAATTTCAAACTGGGGGTACAAAACACGAACGTCATATCATTCATGTAATCGGATAAATTTAAAAAAAATTACAACACATAATAGAATCAATAGTTAAAGTCTTACAATCCAAAATAACAATAAAAGTCTTACGATACTTAAAGTTTTACACTAATACACTCCAAAATTACAAATTCATCCAAGAACACAATTGAAAATTCAAAGAGATAGAATGCATAATAAATAGATCGACGGAAGAACAAGGTGCAGGCAAAATGGTCGCAATTGTTGATCCAATGACACTGATCAGGAAGGGATGATTGGGATTTAGGCTCTATCATCATTTTTTCTATAATCACCATTCACCAAAGTCCTCTAATTTAAGCATATAACATAGATGCTCATAAAAGTAATTTCGCTCCTGGTGACACGCAAAGGTCTGTTCACTTTTATCCTTTAGTGTTTGGCGTTTTTTTTCCTATTTTTTCATTTGTCTGCTACGCCATTACTCTTTTTCTGCACTAGTACTCTTTTTCTTTCCCTAAACTAGTAGTACTCTTTTTCTGCACCACATTTGCTTTTCGTCCTTATTTTCCTCTTTCTTGTTCTTTTTCTTGAAATCTTGGCCATCTTTAATGGCGGAAAACACATCTCTCGTTACTCCGGTTAATCTCACCACGCAAATCTTTCATACTCACAGAAAGCAACAGTCTTCATGAAAATAAATCAAAGAAAAACAAGAAAGAGAGGGAGATCTCCGGTAAACTGTGTAGAGTGATGAGAAGGGACAGGCGAGAGAGAGAAGGGACAGCACAGGCGCGCGAGAGAGACTGCCAAACTGGAGAATAGGGTTTCTTAATTTTTTTTATTTTTTTTTATTTTTTTTTTCTGATTTTTTTTTCAAAGTGGGGGTACAACTGTACCCCTTGTCTCAAAGTGGGTCCGCCCCTGCTTTCTTGTCTCGTTTTTTTCTCATGCATACACTAAACAACTAACCCACATTCTTCGCCTTTTTCACTTCTCACCGCCATTAAAATGGGGCATTCAAAGAAGGGAAAAAACAATTCCAAGAAACCCTCATTGCCTTGCTTGCAGCCACAATTGGAAAAGTAGTCGTCGGATTCTTCCATGACTGAGTTGCCTGACTCGTTGTCGAAGACGATCAAGCAGGAGTGTGAAAAAGCCCTAAATGCTATCAGAAGAGGTAATCATAATAAAGCACTTCGGTTACTGAAGGATGTGAGTCATAAATATGAGAATTGTGCTCTATTTCATCGAGTTAATGGCATGATTTCTGCCAGAGTAGCGGATATTATTGTCTATTGATGATCCTAATACAAAACAACGTCATATTGTAAATGCTATTGAATCCGCGAGAAAGGCTACTGAGTTGTCTCCTGATTCGATTGAGTTTGCTCATTTTTATGCCAATAAATATGTTGTATGTTAATACAGATGATGGTAAGGGTTACAGCGAAGTGGTTTCGGAGTGTGAGAGACTGTTAGCCATTGAGAATCCGATTGATCCTTTGAAAGATAATACTATTAGTAATCAGCAATCTGACGAAACATCGCCTGGAGATTCTACCCCTGATGAGAGGATTAAAAAGGTGCAAGTAGAGATTCAAGAACTTATTCTGAGGTCGAATTTAGCATCGATTTCGACATGGATGAAGAATCTGGGAGGTTCGCCAGGGGAGGTGAATTTTAGTTTGATTCATTCGGGGGGAATGTTGCAGGGGAAACATAAGAGGAATTCCAGCTCTCCTGAGCGGAAAACAGGTAAATTTGTTGATTTTTTTTTTTTTTTGACGTATTTCCTTGTTTTCTTTGGGAGTTTCATCATAAGAATTCAACGAAAATTAGTGTAGCGAAAACGGCAAAGTCATTATATGAAATGAACTTAGTTTGCAGACGCTTATTTAAAAAGGCATCCTTTCTTTTTATGCTGTGTCGGAATTCAGATTGAGCTTTATCACAGCAAGTTTTATACCATTCTGGCCTCCTAATTTCTTGGAACGTTTTTTTTTCTTTTTTGATGTATGAGTAACACGAAGCTGTATAGAGCTATTTGCTGTAATGGAAAACCACAATCAACTGAAGAATATATGGCCACTGTTTGTGTGACTGATTCTAAGATAAAACCATGTTATTGTTCGTTTTGGGGAACAAAAAAATCGAGTTTACAGATTCATTTGATTCTATACACCATATAAAGGAGATGTCGGTTAGTTTTGGGGAACTGAGATTACGAGTGGTGATACTGGCTGGTGAGGGCTGAGAGTTGAAGAGCTTTGTTAACATGAAAAGCCAAAATTGAAAGTGTTGCACAGTTTCTCTTGTTTCATTTTATCTCTTTTTAGTCCTTTCCTTCCCCGTTTGCAAGCCAGACAGACCTTAAGTCTTGTTCCATTATCAGTGATAATCGTTTTGTGATGTCGATATCGAAAAATTTGATTGTTGGTTGTTGGCTTTTCTAAGACGTGTATGATTCCAAAGGGAGCTTTTGAAAAGCTCATCACTTCACTATCTGCAAAATATTGGAAAAAACCTTGTTAAAACATTGAAACATTATAGGCATAGCACACTGTGGGTTATTGTTATAAATAAAGAAATGGGTAATAATAAGACTAATTGGTGATCTAAAAGTACTTGTCCACTTCTTTTCTTGATACCCCATCCTTCTCTACAAAAATAGCTTTATTTGACCAATATGTGTGCAAACATTTCAAGTTAGTCATATTCATTAGGATCAATTCCCAACAACAGCCACCAACTTTAGTCATTTTCATTTAAACAGCCGCGAACTTCGTTTATCCCCAACAACAACCACCAACTTACAAAATGTGACATCGAAACAGCCACTTTACCGGATGACCTGCTAATTGACCCTTGACCATGCCTATGACCTTTGACTTTACCTTAATTTACTAACTAAACCTAATTACCCAATTATCCCTAATTAAACCCTTCTTCCCCTACCTTTCTCTAACCCACCTCAATCACCTCCATTTCCCCTTCATCAACACCACCACCATCTTCAAGAGTTTGATGAATTTAACGAAATTTAACAATAACTATACGGAAAATGCTACGGCAAATAGATTGTGCATAAACTGTATGCTACCATGTGGAATTTTCTTAAAAAAGTGCTATCACTGGCATTTCATCAAAACTGAATTCTACCACGTGGAATTTTTCTTTTTAAATTTGAGAAACATGATTAGTTGAAGTTTAGGACAATAGGAATCTTAATATCTTGTACAAGTCATTTCATGATCTCATCAACCAAGAATCATATTCAGATGTTAACACAAAAGAAATACTTGACTCCCTCCCTTTCTTCTTGTAATTTCCAATTCCACAAGCCATAATGTGTTCAGAAGAGCTTGCAAATGCAGCCCGAAATGGAGATTTAGAGTTTTTGAGAAATTGTGTAGCTTCTAATAAACCCAATGAACACTACTTCAAACTAACAAAGGAAAATTTCAACATATTCCACCTTGCTGTAAGTTCAAACAGACTAGATTTCATAAAAGAAGCAATCAAAATATTACCTTTTAAAACCATACATAATCTCCTGTTGGATCAATCCAAAGAACAAAAAATGAACCCTCTTCATTTTGCTGCTTTGGCAGGCAATATTGAGATTGTAAAGCTGATTTTAGATGTGTACAGACTATCCCCACCATTACCAGATATTCCTGAAAGGCCATGGTTAGCTAAGGATGTTGATGGGGCCAGCCCTTGTCATTGTGCTGTTGGGTTGGGTCATGAGGCTTGTGGGTTGGAGATTTGGAGGATGGATATGGAGTATCTTTCTGACATGCTGAAAAATGATGGGTCATCTTTGCTTGGGTATGCTATTAAAAATGGGTTTACTAAAATGGCTTTGGAGATGTTGAGGTCTCCCTTTTGTGTTAGATGTACACATGTTAATGGGTACACTGCTTTGCATTTTGTTGCACATTGCTCATCAGGATCAGGTACTTCTTAATTAATGTCACGTGATTTGCTAATAGTCTCACGAATTATGACTTCAGAAATGTGAATTTTGGTTGGTTTTAGGCTATTTTTGAGCCATTTTGAGTGAATTGCGAACTCAAAAGGTAAACTGTATGCAACCACCTATGACTTTGATACCCGAATTAATGCGTCCTCCGTGCCAAATTATAAGAAGCATATTGATTTTATTGTTTCTATTTATTTCTATGTTTTTTTAGTTAAAGGGGTGTTTTTATCTGTTGAGGTTTTTTTCTTTTTTTTTTTTTCTTTTTTCTAAGGAGTCTGTGGATCTTTCTTGAGTCGAAGAACTCTTTGACCGTACTCTCTTTTATGGGTATGAGCTGTCACTGTCCTTCCCTCCCTGGATCCTGATCATAGCTAATCGCCTATTCCTATGACCGAGATACACTAATTATGATGATTGATGACGATGATGATATTGATTTTATTGTTCTTTAATAATATCTATTTTAAGAATTAGTTGAAATCCAAAATTGAATTTCATTGATTTGCCAAACATTAAATTCGAGTCAATTCTAAATTTCCAAATAAAATCAATCATTCCCAAACATAGCATAAAAGAATTTAAGTTTAAAATAATAATTATAATAATCTCATCTCTTATTATCCTAAAAATAGTTAGAATACAAAGTATTATGGAAAATTTACTTTTAAAAATCTGACCTTTTGCTTGTTGTCTTTTAAAAATCCAACTTTTCGATTATTTTTTAAAAATCCGACCTTTTGCAAAATTTGTTTTCTTTTATATTCCTCCGTTCTTTTTTACTTGTAACATTGTTGATTTCGGTACTATTCATTAAGCAAATTGACTTTTATATTGTCGGTAATCTAAAAGTTAAAATATAGTCATATGAGATCTTGTTTGAATCGTCTCGATTCAAAGTTTATTAATTTTTAGTTTTTATAATTTTTCGATATGCATAATTAGAAATATTAGTGATGCAATACGTACATTGGGGAGCGTGAAAAAGCAAATGGTGCAACTAATATTTTTAACGGAGGAAGTAGTACATACCTCTCTCACTTACCTGAACAAACGGTTAATTTCGAATTTTAAAAAAAAAAGAGAATTGGAAAATTAACTTTTAAAAATCCAACCTTTTGCTTGTTTTCTTTTAAAAATTCAACCTTTTACTTGTTCTCTTTTAAAAAATGATGAATTTTAAAATTTATCCGATCACCGGTAAAAATGTTCTATAAAAGAAAACGGAGGCAAAGGTCGAATTTTTAAAAAATAATCGAAAGGTGGAATTTTTAAAAGAGAATAAGCAAAAGGTCGGATTTTTAAAATTAAATTTTCCAAGTATTATTCATTGGAAAAATAACTTACATATAATCTCACATCGAAGAATTAGAGAGATATTAACTAACATATAAGTTTGATGGGTGTGCAGTTAACTCTCCTCTTATGCATATCTTATTGTATACAAATCCAATAACAAATTTATGAGTATAGATTGTTAACAAAAAAAGAACATGATGCAAATATTTTCTTGATTTCAGAGGAAGAAATATGTAGAAGATTGCTTAAAAGAGATCCAGAACTAATTACACAAAAAACCATAAACCAATATTCAGTGCTTCATTATTGGGCAACACAAAGCAAGTTATGGCCATTTGAAGTACTCCTAAGGAGCAATGACATTGTTCCTAATGTAAGGAAAATATTTGTAGACTTAATGTCTTCAAATGATAATATATATGGGTGTACCCCTCTTCATGTATTGGCCATAAAAGATAGCTCAAGTGAAGAAAATGTTGTTGAAATAGCCAAATTTCTTATAGAGACTTACAAACAAGAGGTAGCATCATCACAAATGTCAAGAATCTTAGATGACATCATGTATCCATGGTTAATGGGGGATAGTCAGGGATTTACACCATTGTTTTATGCCATACACAAGAAAAAAGAAAAACTTGCAATGTATATGTTGGTAGTAGATAACAATACTCTTAAATTGACTCCAAATGCTCTTTTGTTTTCAATTGAGAGAGGATGTCATGAAGTGGCTAACAAGATTTTGGATATAGTGGATGAGAAAGGTTGGATACATCTTTTGCAGAATCAGGAACAAGTGAATGCATTGCATCTTGCCCCCTTATGTAAAAGTAAGTTCTCCCTCTTATGCATCCTATACAATACAAAGTTTTGGTTTCGGTTGGTTTTGTTCTATATCTTGGAGTCTCAATTATCAGCTTAATTATCAGCTTAAGCTTTTGGTTGTGTTGGTTCCTTGATATGGTATCAGAAGCCTATGTGATGGAAGGTCACGGGTGGTTCGAAGCTCATCTGCCCCTCTTTTTAAAGTGGAATATTTCGCGCCGAGTATAAGGGGAGTCTATGCTATATCCACACTTTTAGTCTAAAGGGTTTTTATGTGAGGGGTGTATTAGAGTATATAACATACCATGGGGCCTCAACCATCAGCTTAAGCTTTTAGTTTTTTTTTTGCTAGGCATTTACCTTTTTTGGTAAGAATATAGGTGAGTGATAAGGCCTAGAAGGGGGATTTTGGTTTTCTAAGAAATAAATCAAATGGGAATCTTATAGCTCTAATACATGTTTTCATATTTTAAATAATTTTTGTATTTCATAACTTAAGTTTTCTATACAAAGAAACCCCTATACATAACATAATGAGAGTTACAGAAATTCCTAATAAAAAGGAGCTAAGGAGGCTAATCCAAATAATAACTAATTCTTGTTAAGAACTATTCTACTTTCCTACAGTTTTCAAATAGTTATTAGACTAGCTAGTCACATTCTAATATTCTACATATAGTATTAAGTTGTTAATAAAAAGGTATAGGCTCACTAGAGGTGTTCAAAATATAGACCCGATGACTTGCATCTTACCCAACCTTATAATCGATAAGATTTGACTTAACTTCAGAAAATAACTTACAACTATGTAAAAAAAATGTGAACACAAGATCCGATTTCAAACCAAACCAAAATCAACCTGATAACCTGAATGAGCACCTCTAAAGATCACAAAACAAAATTCTTAACATTTGTGTATGTGTTTAAATAACATACTCTACTGTCAAGGAGAACTAACTCAACCAAAAGCTAAAAGCTGATAGTTGAGGCCCTAGGATATGTTATTACTCTAACACACCCCCTCACACGAGACTTGAGAGCCCGTTGGGCTAGAAGTGTGGATGCGCATAGGTGATGAATATTCCACTTCAAATAAGTGGTTGTTGAGATTCGAACTCGTGCCTCTTGCCACGTTGGCTTCAAATACCATGTCAAAAAAACCAACTCATCCAAAAGGTTAAGCTGATGGTTGAGGCTCCATGATATGTTATATACTCTAGCTAACATCTAATATCTGTTGAACATTTAGTGTCTAATAATCCTAAGTTAATAATCACTAAGTACTACTAAAGTGGTGGGACAATATGTATTAATATATAAGGTCCAAAAGGAGTTCAAAGGATAGGACAAAACGAAAATAAGGAAAACCAAGTCGGCACAAAAAGTCGACTCGACTTTCCTTGGTTTGGGACTAAAGTCGACTCGGCTTTAGTTTCTGGAATGATGTTTTTGTCTAGAAGGAAAAGTCGAGTCGGCTTTCCTTGGTAAAGGTAGGATCGTCGACTCGGCGGTTGCGGCTGGAAATGACCGTTGGTTTTTTTCGGTTTTTCTTTGAGTAATTGCTTTGGATTCTTTCACTTATGGCTCTTGATTTCTGGAGTTATAAAGGGAATATTAAGGAGAATAATACTCATGAATGGAATTGAATTGGATGATCATCAATATGATCATTAAGGGTGATTATTATGCCATGACCCTTAGGTTATATTTTTGTAGTATAAATAAGGGTCTTTGGTGATGAGTTGTATACACCAATTTTCTGAATTCTTCTACTCTTTCTCTTATTATGCTTTGTAAAGAGAGTAATTAACTCTTGTTTAAAGCTTTCATCTCTTATAATTCTCAAACACATGGTTATTAAGTGGTATACTCTAAATACTAAGAGTATATTGTGTTTTTTGTATCTCGTTGTGAATTTCCAACTATCAACTCAAGTACCTTTGTGGGGGAATATCACAAAAAGAAAGTGATCACACACCTACAACAAGTATCAAGCTTTCGGGTAACGGTTGTCGTTACAAACTAATCTTCAAGTTTATTTTAGCATTATTATTGTAATTTCTTTTTGTCATCAACAAAGGGTTAAATACAAATTCCCTTTTGTAATTTGTATATTGCATTATATATTCTTAATAACATCTACTTTCATTGGATCATGCAGGAGAATTTTGTGAGCGACTACTTAGTAGTCATCCCCAATTAGTTGAAAAGTTTGATAAAGATGGAGCTACAGTGTTACATAGTTGGGTTAGCAGGGGTGAAGTGTGGTTGTTTGAATACATTTTTCAAAGTCTAAATATTAAGAGGAGAACCCAATTTGTCAAACTTATTTCCATGACTGATATTCAGTTTAATAATCCTCTTCATTATGTTGCACAATCCGATCATGAAGCAACATTCCAAATAGCCAAAATACTTATTGAAAGTTTTAAACAAGAATTTCCAATTTGGATTGGTTATTCATTTCATCTTGTGCCTTGGTTTGCTACTAATATTTTCCGAGATGGGCCTATGCATTTGGCCATGTCCAACCACCGTGAAAAGTTGGCGTTATATTTCTTATCATTACTTCATAAACCCATTAGTAAATTACTAGATTATTACCATCCAAAGAATAAAACCTTGTTTATGGCGATAGAAAAAGGTTGCTTTCAATTTGCTCGAGAAATATTGATGAAACTAGACAAGGAATGTTGGTTTAAGTATTGTATTGATTCTTGTGATGGACGGACTATCTTGCATCTTGCTCGGCATTGCAAAGGTTAGGTTAAATTTTAATATTTGTTCTTGTCAAGAAACCAACTCAATCACCTCTTATTTAAAGTTGAATATTTAGCGTTGGCATGAGCAGGGTATGTGTTGTATACACTTTTTGCCTAAAAGGCTCTCGTGTGAGGGGGCGTGTTAGTATATAATATTTCTTGGGGCCTTAACCAAAAGCTTAAGCTGATGATTGAGGTCCCACAATATGTTATATATTCTAAGATACCCCTCACACGCCCATGAACTTCCAACCCCTTAAACAAGACCAAAATCATGTATAGAGGGGAGGAAATTTAGGTGTTACACACCTTTAGGCTAGAAGTGTAGATGCAGTATAGACGCTTCTCATAATCGACGCTAAACATTCCTCTTTTAAAGGTGTCGGAGACTCAAACCCATGACCTCTTGTCACGTTGGCTCTGATACCATATCAAGAAATTAACTCAATCAAAAGTTTAAGCTAGTTTAAGCTAATAATATTTGTTTTTTTTTTAATGTGACACCAGACCAAGAATTTATTAGATGGCTCGTTCAAGAAGCACCACTAGAGTTCATAACCCAAAAAGACAATAAGGGAGAAACAGCATTGGATGAAGCATCTAATGTTGGTGATACATTTACAATACAAGCGATGCTTCAAAAGGATCCTTTAGCATTTAGTAAAGTTCCATTAGCTTGGGTTAAAGCATGCGAGAAAGGTAACATCTCAGTTGTTCGTGTGTTCATCAACTGTTATAATGGAAAGTTCAGCGATCATTGCATTCGGCATCAAGATTCACCTTTACACCATATAAAACTTCGAAATACAACAGAATATGAGGAGTTTCTTGACATTCCTTGCATGAAGGCTCTAATTAATGTCCAAAATTTCCATGGGGAAACACCTTTACATAAAGCAATCAAAGATCGAAACATATTTTTGACAGAAGCATTGCTCAGCATACAAAAGACCAAGTGTAACATCAAGGATCATGAAAACAACACAGCCAAAGATTTGCTCCAACAATTATACCAGGAAGATAATGATTGGGTATGCTCTCTACTCTCTAGCATTGTCACTAGATCGTGTTCAATTGGGCGGGTTGGGTCACATTTTAACGGGTTATTAGCGGGCTGGGACAATCACGGGTCGAGCCATTAACGAGCTTTAGTGTGAAAGGTTGTGCCCAGTCGGGTCAAATATTTATAGGAATTAGTTCCGAAAAAATTTTTACCATTTTTTTTTAATATTTTCATAGGATATTATATACATAGGTGGGTTGACCTAATGGGCCATAAAGGAGAATAAGAAAACTATTATATGAGCTTATTAAAAAATGGGTCAAAGTGTATCGGATCTAAATAGGCTTTGACCCGTCTTGGCCGTTTAAATTTGACATGGCCCGACCCGACCCAATCCTGTTAGAGTTTATAATATATCTTGGGGCCTCAACCATAATAAGTTGATGGTTGAGGCCCCAAGATATGTTATATATTCTAACATGCCCCCTCACGAGAGCCTTTTGGGCTAGAAGTGTGGATGCAACACATGCCCTCTTCATACATGGCACTAAATATTCTCTTTTAATGAGGGGTGGTTGAAATTCGAACATGTAACCTCTTGTCACATTGGTTTCTGATACCATGTCAAAGAACCAACTCAACCAAAATGTTAAGCTAATGGTTGAGGCCTCAGACCCAACTTGAACACCTTCAACTAACTATTATTGTAATGTGATATGCAGAAACAAATGTGCAAAAGTATAGAATTTGATCCAACAATAAAAACAACATATTTCCAGAACAAGGCAAATTTGTTAGACGCACGAAATACACTGGCATTGGTAGCTGCACTTTTAGCTACCATTACATTCACTGCTGGATTTACCGTACCGGGTGGATTCGATCAAAATACTGGAGAAGTAATGTTGGGAAAAAAGGCTGCTTTTTTAGTGTTTCTTCTATCTGATACAGTGGCCATGTGTTGTTCTATGTTGATATTGATATTTCTTGTATGGTCCATGGTCTATGATCCTAATAAGTCATTAGTCTTAATAGATCATAGCATGAAGTTACTCTTGATATCACTTTACTCTACATTATTGGCGTTTATGACTGGAGTTTACGTAGTAGTATCACCCAAGTCTAGGTGGGCGCCTATCCTTGTAATTGTCATGTGTTCATGCATCGGAGTTTTAGCAAATATGAATTGGATGTATAGAATCCGAGACAAGCTTTTTGCCATAGCTAAGAGGGACAGTCACAAAGACCCACTGAATTCGCTAGAAGAGGTATGTTTTGCCATAGTTAGCAGGGTTCTTTAACTGCGTGCATCTCTCTTTACTCCCTCCTTAGGGGAACGGGTATGATATGTCTGCATCTTTCAGGAAAAAGAAAAAATTTCACTCAAATCCTGCTTTGTGCGGATACTGAGGGTGTGCATTTTCCTTTACCGTTTTAATCTCTTTAATATGAAATCTTATAATTGTGTTTGGATTTACAGGGAAAATCTCGGGATGAGCACGATCGATCAATTTGTCATGAGCACGTGAATTAGAAGAAATAAGTAGAGAGGTTGATTGTCAAAATACATTATTTTTTAAAAATGGAAATGCATGGATGTAAAACTCTTGTTGTTTGTTGTTGTTTATGTTAAAGATTGGACCAATCAAATGTGGGGAGTGAGTTATAAGTGTCAGTTTGCATGATGATAATGGACTAGATGATGCTTGTGCGATGCACAGTTTTATTAAAATTGTTGACATATTTGTTTAAACAAAATAATTAAAACTTATGGCTTTTGTTTAGCCATCTCAAAAATATTCTATGATAATTTAATAAATAACATTAAGAAGATTTTATAAACAATTGAAAGAAAATAAAATAAAATATTAGTATGATTTTCTATTAAATTGAATGATATGACCTAAAAAGTAAACATCAATCAATATATCAATAATATTATAGTCTTAATTAGAAAATAAATAGTCAAAGATATAAACATTAGTAATAAATATAATAACATCATCATTGAGATTTAGAGGAAAAATTTTTATTGAGAAAGCGACACGTGAGCAATTTTAAAAAGTGATGACATTAACAGTGTCTTATTTTATTAATATTATATATCAATAATATTATAGTCTTAATTAGAAAATCTTTCTGTTACGCTTTATTTTTGAATTCTCTTTCTTTTGCTCACTGAATTTTCGATTTTTTTGCTATTCGTACTTTTTTATTTGTGCCAATTTAGAATTTAGATTGGTCTTCATGTTGAATACTCTGTTTTTCTCTTACTTCGACGGCCTTATCAAGAGAATTTAGTCATTGTTAGATTTTATAAATAATTTGTTGAATATATTTGATTATCATTACGCATAATCTGATGATCGGGGTTGTTGTTTTAGTTTATTACACCAGCTCAATAGACGCATAATTAGATGCAGATCCTTCTTTTGACAAGGAAAGAATTAATCCAAAAATAAACATGGCTATGATTCATGCATGGTTTTCAATGGCAGTACTAGTGATATTTAAGAAAAGATCGAAATCTAACTAGACTACGTATATGAATAACAGATTCAGGGCCTTGAAGAGATTATTACCTTTGATTGATGATATGCCAGAGTTTATGTTTAATTTTCAGCAGGCTTCATATATCAATCAAGCATTTGATGATTTTGAGTCTGGTTCTGATTTCAAGAGAGAATTGATCTATTTCATATTAGATTTCGACAATAATACTGATCTATTGGATTACGCTGCCACATATATCTGTCATATCTTGGAATACAATGAAATGCAGGGACTAGTTTGTATTCGTGATGTGTTTCTCATCACAGAATCGGCTGCACTGAATGTACCGGAAGTTGGTGATGAAGTTAAGAATGTGAAGAGAGCATTTGAGGCGATTGATTCATCGGAACATGACTCTGCTGAGATAAGATTAGAGTGTAGATTTGGCCTTGTAATCCTTCTACTGATCATCATCATGGTTTTATTTTGAAGTTAATTTTTATTCGCTCTTGTTTGCTCTATTACTTGTGCTATAATGCATGTGTGATCACATTTTTTTTAAATATCACCTCTTAAAATATATTAGCAATCAAGGTCCACCAAGGTCTTTTTCTTTGCTTCTAAATTAACCCCTACAAGTGTAAAGAGAAGTCTTTAACCACTAACAAAACATAAACATATTATTTTTTTGGTTAATTATTAATTAATTAAGAAATTAAAAACATGTTTAACGGAAAAAACTATTCAAGGCCTATGAAAAACTACTTTTTAAAGAGTGGTGTCTTTTTAAATTGAAATTCGTAGTAACGTTTTAGTCTTATCAAACCACTAAGAACTACTTATGTCAAACACGGTCTAGTCTTATCCTCTCTGGTCTAGTCTTATCCTCTCAAATTTAAAGTAAGGAACAATTTTGTTAAGATCGATATTTTACTTAATATAGTAAACAAAGGTAAATAATAATGATAAAATTTAAGTATCTCATCATAATTAATGCTTTAAAGTTTCTTTGATTTTAATTATAACATTGAAATAATATTTTTTTAAAAATTATGGTTTTCGAATATTTGAAGCACAATATATGAAAAAATGATTATTGAAACATAAAAAGAAAAATTATAATTGAGGACTGAAATTGTATAGGATTGTTATATTCTACCTATAAAATTTTATACTTCCTCCGTTCTTTTTTTTCTTTTCATTTACTTTTTGCACAATTTTCAAAACAACTTTCGAGCTTAAATACCTCTAAATACGCAATTACGCATTATAAAAAATTATAAAAATATATGATAAAAAAGTATTAATTAAGACGAATCAAAGGAGATCTCATATAGATATATTTTATCATCTATAAATGTCTTAAAAATCTTAATCAAATTTCTCTCCAAAATGAAATATTCTAGACGGGAAGAACAAAAAAGAACGGAGGGAGTAAATAAAATTGTAGATTCTATCAAATTTACTATTCTGCTTATAATTCGGATTAATCACCTATTTATTAAAAATTTTACTTAACTATGTTTTAACTTATAAAATTTGAAAAATGTTGATCTACTTTTATTTAACACAATTGCAATTTAGTCGCAAAGTTAAAAGTGTCAGATCGATTTAATAATTTTGATTATTTTTAAAAAAATATTGGACAAGTCTTCATGTTTTAACATGGCCATTTTACTATTTTAATTTTTTCAAAGTTAATCTAAAATTAAATCATTCAACATTTATATAATTGCTCTTAATTAATATTTTTTTCATAATGATCGGTTTCAGCTTTTTCAATAATGCGCTTACATTGATTTATTTAAAATTAATCTTTTTTGAGAATTGAATCGAACTTAAATTGATCGACATTTTAGATTTGTATTTAAGTTGTGCTGAACTAAAATGAAATTTAATTATATATAATTATTTATCTAAGTAATATAAAATGAAATAAATAAATTGACATTTTTTTTTTTTTTTTTTATCTTTCTTTGGACCTTTTTGTGTTTTTCACTCCACGAGGCAGGTATGTATCTTTATCTTTATCATCTTGGAGTTGGGGGACTCCTTTTGGCCGTGCTCTCCTTCACGGGTATGAGTTGCCGCCATCCTTCCCTCCCCAGACCCTGCTCATAGTTCTCTATGAGCGGGATATACTGGGTAGGATGATGATGATGATGATGATGTGTTTTTTTATATTCCAATAGAACCCCTACCTTTTTGAGCTTATTACAAATGTGACGTTGTTCATCTTTTTCTCGTTAAGTTAATGTTGAATGTCATTTAAAAGCAATGAAAATTATTAATGGTACCATCGGTACCCATGTGTTATAACACTTTTAAATGACATTTAACGTCAACTTAGCGGGAAAAATTGATGAACAGTGTCACGTTTGTAATTAGCTCAAAAAGATAAAAATATCATTAAAAAAATAATACAGGAGAACAATTGATAATGTGCTATAACCGAGTAGTAACATTAATAATTCAGTAAGTCTCATGGGAGACGGTCTATTCTATAGACGGAATCCATGAAGCCCAGCCCAAAATATAACATAGTATATTTGGGGTTATAATAAATTATTTGGGGTTATAATAACTTATATTTGGGGTTATAGAATAGTATATTCGAGGTTATAATACCTTACATTTAAGATTATAACATAATATAATTGATATTATAATAAAAAAATCAGTTAAGGGAAATGGGTTGGCCCAATTTTGTGATCTATCCTATAGACCGTCTCTTGTGAAATTTTGTGATTTCCTATTTTTTCATTAAATCTTTCAAAATTGGTGGCTTTAATATTTGACTAGTAATACTATTTCCAGTCAGGAGTCTGGATGTAACGTCAACAATTAAAGTGATATTGTGGAAATTTTCTACAAAAGTTGACTTTAAAATTAAGTAGTCTTAAATGATCAATTTCTTTATGCTATTGCATTCAACATTGGTGTGGACACTAATACAAATTATCAGATTTTTCCTAAGAAGGTTCTTTTACTACCAACTATCGAAATTTGGACGTATGATTAAGATTCGAGGGATTATTTAATATCAAAGTTCTTTACACGGAGAATTACCAATCTTAAGTCTTAAAGTTTAGAACTTTTGCGAATTACAATTTCAACGTTATTTTTTGCAAATTACAACAACTAAAGTATCAAAGTTTATTGTGTACCAAATGACAAAATCCTGACCACTTTACTGGTTGGATTTTAAGGCTAAGTGAACAAAATTCTATGACTTAACTTAAATGTTACAGACTTTGATACTTTAGTGGCTATAATTCACAAAAAATAAACAGACTATAATTTACAAAAGTCTTAAACTTCTAAACATGTAATTCACAAATTATAACGCTCCTTTACACGTTAAATGGTTCAGACTTCAACCCCATGATACGATAATAGTTACTCTATCAACAATCAAATATCCTTTTAATATTCAGTAAGTCTCATGGGAGACGGCCTATTCTATAGACAGAATCCATGAAGCCCAGTCCAAAATAAAACATAGTATATTTGGGGTTATAACAAATTATTTGGGATTATAATAACTTAAATTTGGGATTATAGAATAGTATATTCGAGGTTATAATACCTTACATTTAGGATTATAACATAATATAATTGATATTATAATAAAAAAAATCAGTTAAGGGAAATGGGCTGGCCCAATTTTGTCTCTTGTGAGATTTTGTGTTTAATATTTAAACATAAGAAATACACAAATCTACCCAATTTACAATTGACAAGACAAGAGAAAATATAGATATGACAAGACAAGAATTTTATAATCCACAATAAAAAAAATTAGGTTGGAGTTTGTCAGTGATAGTTGTAAAGACTAAGAGTGATAGCTGTAAAGACTAAGAAATGGTACACGTTTTAATTACTCGTCCTTTATATTCTCAAGATTACTGATTTTTATTCAAAACAAGAGAAAAAAATAATCATCTCCCAAAGTGAGTCAATGACTCTGAGTTAAAACTTATACCTTCAAAGCTTAACTTTCAGCTTTCTTCTTGACTCCCTCCCTTTCTTCTTGTAATTTCCAATTCCACAAGCCATAATGTGTTCAAAACAGCTTGCATATGCAGCCCAAAATGGAGATTTAGAGTTTTTGAGAAATTGTGTAGCTTCTAATAAACCCAATGAACACTACTTCAAACTAACAAAGGAAAATTTCAACATATTCCACTATGCTGTAAGTTCAAACAGAGTAGATTTCATAAAAGAAGCAATCAAAATATTACCTTTTAAAACCATACATAATCTCCTGTTGGATCAATCCAATCAACACGAAATGAACCCTCTTCATTTTGCTGCTGAGACAGGCAATATTGAGATTGTAAAGCTGATTTTAGATGTGTACAGACTATCCCCACCATTACCAGATATTCCTGAAAGGCCATGGTTACCTAAGAATGTTCATGGGGCCACCCCTTGTCATTTTGCTATTGGGATGGGTCATGAGGCTTGTGGGTTGGAGATTTGGAGGATGGATATGGAGTATCTTTCTGACATGCTGGCTAATGATGGGTCATCTTTGCTTGGGTATGCTATTGAAAATGGGTTTACTAAAATGGCTTTGGAGATGTTGAGGTCTCCCTTTCGTGTTAGATGTACATATATTAATGGGTACACTGCTTTGCATTTAGTTGCACATTGCTCATCAGGATCAGGTACTTCTTAATTAATGTCACGTGATTTGCTAATAGTCTCACGAATTGTGAATTGAGAAATGTGAATTTTGGTTGGTTTTAGGCTGTTTTGAGCCATTTTGAGTGAATTGCGAACTCAAAAGGCAAACTAACTAGCGAATTATGTTTCACTGTATGCAACCACCTATGACTTTGATACCTGAATTAATGCGTCCTCCGTGCCAAATTATAAGAAGCATATTGATTTTATTTTTTCTATTTATTTCTATGTTTCTGTTTAGTTAAGGGAAATTCCACGTAGTAGCATCTAGTTTATGCACTATCTAACTGCCGTAGCATTTTCCGTTAAGTTCTTGTTAAATTCCGTTAAGTTCATCATTTTGTAAGTTTTTTTTTCCACATGGTAGCATCCAGTTTTTGTTAATTTACCATTTTAACTTTAATTTCACTATTTTAATGTTTAATTCACCGTTTAATTCATTAACGCTCATAAATATTTAATAATCCCTCCTATTCACTCAAAAGTGCACATTTGGGTTGGGCACGGTTTTTAAGAGTGGAATAGTGGGGTATTTTAATTGATTAAATTAATTGTAAAGGTAGTAGTTGGGTATTGGGAGTAGTAAAAGTGGGGTAGTTGGATATTTTAATTGATTAAATTAATTGTAAAGGTGAGAGTAAAAATAGAAATGGGAAATTTTGTGTGAATTGGCCCAAAATAGAAATGTGTCATTTTGAGTGAATAGGAGGGAGTACTAATTTTATTGAAAAATTATAAGAAGCTATCTAATCGGGTCGAAACAAGTACTTATTCGCCTATTTTTCGATACGTAAACCGAAAAAGATATTTGACGTCATTTTTACCTGTCGTAACGATTTTTTTTCAAAAAACGGACGTTGCAAATATCCTTATGGGGTAACTCTTTTAAAAATCCGGTCGAAACAAATACTTATACGCCTATTTTCTGATACGTAAGCCGAAAATTATATTTGACGTCATTTTTACCCATCATAACGATTTTTTGAACAACGGGCGTGGCTAATATCCTGATGGGATAACTCTTTCGAAAATTCGATCGAAACAAGTACTTATTCGAAAGAGTACTTGTTTCGACCGATGAATTAAACATTAAAATGGTGAATTAAATATTAAATTTATTTTTTCGTATAATTGTTCAACATTTATAATTTTTTTCAATAAAATTATTCAACATTTATGAGCGTTAAGGTGTTCAAAACAAATCCGATGATCAGATAGACACCCGACTTTATAACCGAACTTGATTTGACCCGACTTAAAAATGGATCTACAAATCTACAATTATGTAAAAACCAATGTGAACACAATGATGAACTAAATATGAAAATGGTGAATTAAAAGTTAAAATGATAAATAAACAAAAACTGGATGCTACCAGGTGGAAAAAAACTTGCAAAATGATGAACTTAACGGAATTTAACAAGAACTTAACGGAAAATGCTACGGTAATTAGATAGTGCATAAACTGAATGTTACCATGTGGTATTTTCTTAAAAAAGTGCTTCTATTGGCATTACATTAAAACTTGAAGCTACCATGTGGAATTTCCCTTTAGTTAAAGGGGTGTTTTTGTCTGTTGAGGTTTTTTTCTTTTTTAATAAATAATCGAAAGGTGAAATTTTAAAAAAGAACAAGCAAAAGGTTAGATTTTTAAAAGTAAATTTTCCAAGTATTATTCATTGGAAAAATAACTTACATATAATCTCACATCGAAGAATTAGAGAGATATTAACTAACATATAAGTTTGATGGGTGTGCAGTTAACTCTCCTCTTATGCATTTCTTATTGTATACAAGTCCAATAACAAATTTATCAGTATAGATTGTTAACAAAAAAGAACATGACGCAAATATTTTCTTGATTTCAGAGGAAGAAATATGTAGAAGATTGCTTGAAAGAGATCCAGAGCTAATTACACAAAAAACCATAAACCATTATTCAGTGCTTCATTATTGGGCAGCACAAATCAAGTTATGGCCATTTGAAGTACTCCTAAGGAGCAATGACATTGTTCCTAATGTAAGGAAAATATTTGTAGACTTAATGTCTTCAATTGAAGATACATGTGGGTTCACCCCTCTTCATGTATTGGCCATACAAGATAGCCCAAGTGAAGAAAATGTTGAAATAGCCAAATTTCTTATAGAGACTTACAAACAAGAGGTAGCATCATCACAAAACATCATGTATCCATGGTTAATGGGGGATAGTCAGGGATTAACACCATTGCTTTATGCCATACACAAGAAAAAAGAAAAACTTGCAATGTATATGTTGGTAGTAGATAACAATACTCTTAAATTGACTCCAGATGCTCTTTTGTTTTCAATTAAGAAAGGATGTCATGAAGTGGCTAACAAGATTTTGGATATAGTGGATGAGAAAGGTTGGATACATCTTTTGCAGAATCAGGAACAAGTGAATGCATTGCATCTTGCCCCCTTATGTAAAAGTAAGTTCTCCCTCTTATGCATCCTATACAATACAAAGTTTTGGTTTCGGTTGGTTTTGTTCTATATCCTGGAGTCTCAATTATCAGCTTAATTATCAGCTTAAGCTTTTGGTTGTGTTGGTTCCTTGATATGGTATCAGAAGCCTACGTGATGGAAGGTCACGGGTGGTTCGAAGCTCATCTGCCCCTTATTTTAAAGTGGAATATTTCGCGCCGAGTATAAGGGGAGTCTATGCTATATTCACACTTTTAGTCTAAAGGGCTTTTATGTGAGGGGTGTATTAGAGCATATAACATACCATGGGGCCTCAACCATCAGCTTAAGCTTTTGGTTTTTTTTGCTAGGCATTTACCTTTTTTGGTAAGAATATAGGTGAGTGATAAGGCCTAGAAGGGGGATTTTGGTTTTCTAAGAAATAAATCAAATGGGAATCTTATAGCTCTAATACATGTTTTCATATTTTAAATAATTTTTGTATTTCATAACTTAAGTTTTCTATACAAAGAAACCCCTATACATAACATAATGAGAGTTACAGAAATTCCTAATAAAAAGGAGCTAAGGAGGCTAATCCAAATAATAACTAATTCTTGTTAAGAACTATTCTACTTTCCTACAGTTTTCAAATAGTTATTAGACTAGCTAGTCACATTCAAATATTCTACATAATAGTATTAAGTTGTTAATAAAAAGGTATAGGCTCATTAGAGGTGTTCAAAATATAGACCCGATGACTTGCATCTTACCCAACCTTATAATCGATACGATTTGACTTAACTTCAGAAAATAAGTCACAACTATGTAAAAAAAATGTGAACACAAGATCCGATTTCAAACCAAACCAAAATCAACCTGAATGAGCACCTCTAAAGATCACAAAACAAAATTCTTAACATTTGTGTATGTGTTTAAATAACATACTCTACTGTCAAGGAGAACTAACTCAACCAAAAGCTAAAAGCTGATAGTTGAGGCCCTAGGATATGTTATTACTCTAACACGCCCCTCACGAGACTCGAGAGCCCGTTGGGCTAGAAGTATGGATGCGCATAGGTGATGAATATTCCACTTCAAATAAGTGGTTGTTGAGATTCGAACTCGTGCCTCTTGCCACGTTGGTTTCGAATACCATGTCAAAAAACCAACTCATTTAAAAGGTTAAGCTGATGGTTGAGGCTCCATGATATGTTATATACTCTAGCTAACATCTAACATATGTTGAACATTTAGTGTCTAATAATCCTAAGTACTAAGTACTACTAAAGTAGTGGGACAATATGTAATAATATATTAGGTCCAAAAGGAGTTCAAAGGATAGGACAAAACGGAAATAAGGAAAACCAAGTCGGCACAAAAAGTCGACTTGACTTTCCTTGGTTTGGGACTAAAGTCGACTCGGCTTTAGCTTCTGGAATGATGGTTTTGTCTAGAAGGAAAAGTCGAGTCGGCTTTCCTTGGTAAAGGTAGGACCGCCGACTCGGCGGTTGCGGCTGGAAATGATCGTTGGTTTTTTTCGGTTTTTCTTTGAGTAATTGCTTTGGATTCTTTCACTTATGGCTCTTGATTTCTGGAGTTACAAGGGAATATTAAGGAGAATAATACTCATGAATGGAATTGAATTGGATGATCATCAATATGATCATTAAGGGTGATTATTGTGCCATGACCCTTAGGTTATATTTTTGTAGTATAAATAAGGGTCTTTGGTGATGAGTTGTATACACTAATTTTCTGAATTCTTCTACTCTTTCTCTTATTTCTTATGCTGTGTAAAGAGAGTAATTAACTCTTGTTTAAAGCTTTCATCTCTTATAATTCTCAAACACATGGTTTTTAAGTGGTATACTCTAAATACTAAGAGTATATTGTGTTTTTTGTATCTCGTTGTAAATTTCCAACTATCAACTCAAGTACCTTTGTGGGGGAATATCACAAAAGGAAAGTGATCACACACCTACAACAAGTATCAAGCTTTCGGGTAACGGTTGTCGTTACAAACTAATCTTCAAGTTTATTTTAGCATTGTTATTGTAATTTCTTTTTGTCATCAACAAAGGGTTAAATACAAATTCTCTTTTGTAATTTGTATATTGCATTATATATTCTTAATAACATCTACTTTCATTGGATCATGCAGGAGAATTTTGTGAGCGACTACTTAGTAGTCATCCCCAATTAGTTGAAAAGGTTGATGAAAATGGAGCTACAGTGTTACATGCTTGGGTTACCAAGGGTGAAGTGTGGTTGTTTGAATACATTTTTCAAAGTCTAAATATTAAGAGGAGAACCCAATTTGTCAAACTTATTTCCAAGACTGATTTTAATCTTGATAATCCTCTTCATTATGTTGCACTTGCACAATCCGATCATGAAGCAACATTCCAAATAGCCAAACTCCTTGTTGAAAGTTTTAAACAAGAAAATCCAAGTTGGATTGGTTATTCGATTGATTTTGTGCCTTGGTTTGATAAAAATAATTACCAAGATGGGCCTATGCATTTGGCCATGTCCAACCACCGTGAAAAGTTGGCGTTATATTTATTATCATTACTTGGTAAACCCATTAGTATATTACTAGATTATTACCCTCCAAAGAATAGAACCTTGTTTATGGCGATAGAAAAAGGTTGCTTTCAATTTGCTCGAGAAATATTGATGAAACTAGACAAGGAATGTTGGTTCAAGTATTGTATTGATTCTTGTGATGGACGGACTATCTTGCATCTTGCTCCGCATTGCAAAGGTTAGGTTAAATTTGAATAGTTGTTCTTGTTAAAAAACCAACTCAACCACCTCTTATTTAAAGTTGAATATTTAGCGTTGCATGAGCAGGGTATGTGTTGTATACACTTTTTGCCTAAAAGGCTCTCGTGTGAGGAGGCGTGTTAGTATATAATACTTCCTCCGTTCCATTTTACTTGCAACACTTACCCTTTTTGGAAGTTTCATATTACTTGCAACATTACTATTTTTGGCAAAAATAATCTACTTATTTTATTCTCACTTTATTCCTACCACATATCACCATCAATCATACATCATCCCATTAATTATTTAATATACCCACAAGTCACAACCACTATCTATTTATAATATTTTTTTTTTACTTCTACCCCACATATTACCATCAATCATTCATCATCCCTACTTTACCATACTGATTTGACAGCCTTTAAATATTGTGCCCAAATCCGATGGTGCAACTAAAATGGAACGGAGGTAGTATATCTTGGGGCCTCAACCAAAAGCTTAAGCTGATGATTGAGGTCCCACGATATGTTATATATTCTAATATACCCCTCGCACACCCATGAACTTCCAACCCCTTAACAAAACCAAAATCATGTATAGAGGGGAGGAAATTTAGGTGTTACACACCTTTAGGCTAGAAGTGTAGATGCAGTATAGACGCTTCTCATACCTGGCGCTAAACATTCCTCTTTGAAAGGTGGTGGAGATTCGAACCCATGACCTCTTGTCACGTTGGCTCTGATACCATATCAAAAAATTAACTCAATCAAAAGTTTAAGCTAATAATTTTTTTTTTAATGTGACACCAGACCAAGAATTTATTAGATGGCTCGTTCAAGAAGCACCACTAGAGTTCATAACCCAAAAAGACAATAAGAGAGAAACATCATTGGATGAAGCATCCAATGTTGGTGATACATTTACAATACAAGCAATGCTTCAAAAGGATCCTTTAGCATTTAGTAAAGTTCCATTAGCTTGGGTTAAAGCATGCGAGAAAGGTAACATCTCAGCTGTTCGTGTGTTCATTAACTGTTATAATGGTAAGTTCAGCGATCATTGCATTCGGCATCAAGATTCACCTTTACACCATATAAAACTTCGAAATACAACAGAATATGAAGAGTTTCTTGACATTCCTTGCATGAAGGATCTAATTAATGTCCAAAATTTCCATGGGGAAACACCTTTACATAAAGCAATCAAAGATCGAAACATATTTTTGACAGAAGCATTGCTCAGCATACAAAAGACCAAGTGTATCATCAAGGATCATGAAAACAAAACAGCCAAAGATTTGCTCCAACAATTATACCGGGAAGATAATGATTGGGTATGCTCTCTAGCATTGTAACTAGATCGTGTTTAATAGAGCGGGTAGACCCAACTGATCAAAGGTTGGGTCACATTTTAACGGGTTATCAACGGGTTGGGACAATCACGGGTCGAGCCATTAACGAGCTTTAGTGTGTAAGGTTGTGCCCAGTCGGGTCAAATATTTATAGGAATTGGTTCCGAAAAAATTTTTACCATTTTTTAAAAATATTTTTATAGGATATTATATACATAGGTGGGTTGACCTAATGGGCCATAAAGGAGAATAAGAAAACTATTATATAAGCTTATTAAAAAATGGGTAAAAGTGTATCGGATCTAAATAGGCTTTGACCCGTGTTGGTTGTTTAAATTTGACATGGCCCGACCCGACCCAATCCTGTTAGAGTATATAATATATCTTGGGGCCTCAACCATAATAAGTTGATGGTTGAGGCCCCAAGATATGTTATATAATCTAACACGCCCCCTCACAAGAGCCTTTTGGGCTAGAAGTGTTGATGCAACACATGCCCTCTTCATACATGGCACTAAATATTCTTTTTTAATGAGGTGTGGTTGAAATTCGAACATGTAACCTCTTGTCACGTTGGTTTCTGATACAATGTCAAAGAACCAACTCAACCAAAATGTTAAGCTAATGGTTGAGGCCTCAGACCCAACTTGAACACCTTCAACTAACTATTATTGTAATGTGATATGCAGAAACAAATGTGCAAAAGTATAGAATTTGATCCAACAATAAAAACAACATATTTCCAGAACAAGGCAAATTTGTTAGACGCACGAAATACACTGGCATTGGTAGCTGCACTTTTAGCTACCATTACATTCACTGCTGGATTTACCGTACCGGGTGGATTCGATCAAAATACTGGAGAAGTAATGTTGGGAAAAAAGGCTGCTTTTTTAGTGTTTCTTCTATCTGATACAGTGGCCATGTGTTGTTCTATGTTGATATTGATATTTCTTGTATGGTCCATGGTCTATGATCCTAATAAGTCATTAGTCTTAATAGATCGTAGCATGAAGTTACTCTTGATATCACTTTACTCTACATTATTGGCGTTTATGACTGGAGTTTACGTAGTAGTATCACCCAAGTCTAGGTGGGCGCCTATCCTTGTAATTGTCATGTGTTCATGCATCGGAGTTTTAGCAAATATGAATTGGATGTATAGAATCCGAGACAAGCTTTTTGCCATAGCTAAGAGGGACAGTCACAAAGACCTACTGAATTCGCAAGAAGAGGTATGTTTTGCCATAGTTAGCAAGGTTCTTTAACTGCGTGCATCTCTCTTTACTCCCTTCTTAGGGGAACGGGAATGATATGTCTGCATCTTTCAGGAAAAAGAAAAAATTTCACTCAAACCCTGCTTTGTGCGGATACTGAGGGTGTGCATTTTCCTTTACCGTTTTAATCTCTTTAATATGAAATCTTATAATAGTGTTTGGATTTACAGGGAAAATCTCGGGATGAGCACGATCGATTAATTTGTCATGATATAGAGACCTCACAAGGACGTGAATTAGAAGAAATAAGTAGAGCAGGTTGATTGCCAAAATACATTATTTTTTAAAAATGGAAATGCATGGATGTAAAACTCTTGTTTGTTGTTTTTTATGTTAAAGACTGGACCAATCAAATGTGGGGAGTGAGTTACAAGTGTCAGTTTGCCTGATGATAATGGATTAGATAATGCATGTGCGATGCACAGTTTTATTAAAATTGTTGACATATTTGTTTAAACAAAATAATTAAAAATTTATGGCTTTTGTTTAGCCATCTCAAAATATTCTATGCTAATTTAATAGATAACATTAAATAACATCTTTTGAATTCTCTTTCTTTTGCTCACTGTGATTTCGAGTAAAAACGATCCAATCAGATCCAGATCCTTCTTTTGACAAGGAAAGAACTAATCCAAAAATGAACATGGCTATGATCCATGCATGGTTTTCAATGGCAGTACTAGTGATATTTAAGAAAAGATCGAAATCTAACTATACTACGTATATGAATAACAGATTCAGGGCCTTGAAGGGATTATTACCTTTGTTTGATGATCAAGTGCCAGAGTTTATATTTAATTTTCAGCAGGCTTCATATATCAATCAGGCATTTGACGATTTTGAGTCTGGTTCTGATTTCAAGAGAGAATTGATCTATTTCATATTAGATTTCGACAATAATACTGATCTATTGGGTTACGCTGCCACATATATCTGTCATATCTTGGAATACAATGAAATGCAGGGACTAGTTTGTATTCGTGATGTGTTTCTCATCACAGAATCGCCGGCATTGAATGTACCGGAAGTTGGTGATGAAGTTAAGAATGTGAAGAGAGTATTTGAGGCGATTGATTCATTGGAACACCCAGAGTTGTACAGATATTTATGTGATCCGAAGGATGTAAGCTGCTTTCCAGAAAGAATTTTCCTACAATTATGGATGCTGCTCAACAGTATAAGATGGAAAGTACTGGCCAAACTCAATTTTTCCCAACTGAATCTCTGAACAATCCCTTGGTTAAGAAATTGAAAACCGTTCATAAGGAATTATGCGACGAAAGTTTCAATAGCTTGTTGAATTTTGATGAAACTACTCTAAAATCTTTCCCAAAAGACATGGTTGAAAATTATGAGTCCCTATTAAAGCATGCAAACATGTTATTCTCCTGATTTATCATTAATTGAAGCTATGTGTTTTGTCAACATAAGCTAGCCTACTGATTCATGTGCACAAGCTCTTCAGTTCCTTACAAATTGAAGACCCATGAGGCCATGACCCTGCTGAGATAAGATTAGAGTGTAGAATTGGTCTTGAAATCCTTCTACTGATCATCATGTTTTTATTTTGAAGTTAATTTAATTCGCTCTTACCTGACCAGGGATAGAGCCACATGGCGGCGCCTTATTCACGTCCTAGATTACTAGACTAGTTTGATACTGTTCTGTGACTTTTGTCCTCGCTTTTCACTTCCTTTTTTACCTATATCGCTTATAGGTTTTTTTTTTTTTTTTTTTTTAATCCCTATGCTTGGCTAACGTGGGTGTAAGATGCAGGTTTTTGGATTTTTGCAGGTCCTATCCTTGAAGACTCCTCTAGAGCCGAAGGACTCTTATGACCGCCCTCTCCTTATGGGTATGAGACGCCGTCGACCTTCCTTCCCCAGACCCTGGCCATAGAGTATCTATGTGCGGGAACACTGGGTATGATGATGATGATGAATTTAATTCGCTCTTGTTTGCTCTATTTATATGGAGTACTTTTTATAATGCATGTGTGATCACATTTTGTACTGAGTAAATGTTGTCTGTCTCTTTCTTTGCTTCTGAATTAACCCTTACAACTTACAAGTTTATGGAGAAGTCTTTAACCACTAGCAAAACATAAATATATTTATTTGATTAATTATTAATTAAGAAACTTAACATGTTTAACGAAAAAAACTTTTTAAGGTCTATGAAAAACTACTTTTTAAAGAGTGGTGTCTTTTTAAATTAAAATTCGCGTCTTATCAAACCACTAAGAAGTAAAAACTACTTATGTCAAACTAGAGGTGTTCAACGGGCCGGGTCGGGTCGGGTCGGGGCGGGTCGGGTCAAAATTTAAATGGGCCGGGGGGCGGGTCATGTCAAATGATAAACGGGGCGGGTCAAACCCATTTAAATTCGACCCACTTTGACCCTTTTTAAAAACTTCATAGAATTGGTTTTTTTATTATACTTTATGGCCCGTTGGGTCGAGCCACTTATGTATATAATAATATCATTAAAATTTTTTTTAAAAAGTGGTAAATTTTTTTCCGCAATTAATACTTATAATTATCCGACCCGGCCCGGCCCGACCCATTACACCAAGGCCCGTTAATGACCCGCCCCATTATTGACCCGACCCGCTAATGACCCGTTAAAATGTGACCCGACCCTTGACCCGTTGGGTCGACCCGCCCCGTTGAACACCTCTATGTCAAACACGTCTAATCCTCTCAAATTTAAAGCAAGGAACAATTTTGTTAAGATAGATATTTTACTTAAAATAGTAAACAGAGGTTAATAATAATGATAAAATTTAAGTATCTTATCATAATTATTAATTCATCTTAGAATTAATGTTTTAAAGTTTCTTTGATTTCAATTATAACATTAAAATAATATTTTTTTTTTAAATTATGGTTTTGGAATATTTGAAGGACGGTGTATATGAGAAAATGATTAGTGAAAGATATAAAGAAAAGTTATAATGAGGACTGAAATTGTATAGGGTTGTTATAATTCTACCTATAAAATTTTATACTTTCTCCGTTCTTTTCAGTTCTTCTTTACACAATTTTCAAAATAACTTTCGAGCCTAAATATTTCTAAATATGCAATTACGCATTATAAAAAATTATAAAAATATATGATAAAAAAGTATACATGAAGACGAATCTAAAGAGATCTTATATAGATATATTTTATAATCTATAAATGCCTTAAAAATCTTAATTAAATTTCTCTCCAAAATGGAATATTCTAAACGGGAAGAACAAAAAAGAACAAAGGGAGTAAATAAAATTGTAGATTCTATCAAATTTACTATTTTGCTTATAATTCGGATTAATCACCTATTTACTAAAAAATTTTACTTAACATGTTTTAACTTATAAAATTTGAAAAATGCTGATCTACTTTTATTTAACACAATTGCTATTTAGTCGCAAAGTTAAAAGTGTCAGATCGATTTAATTTTGATTATTTTTTAAAAAATATTGGCCAAGTGAAAGTCTTCATGTTTTAACATGGCCATTTTACTATTTTAATTTTTTCAAAGTTAATCTAAAATTAAATCATTCAACATTTATATCATTGCTCTTATTAATATTTTTTCATAATGATCGGTTTCAGCTTTTTCAATAATGCGCTTACATTGATTTAATTAAAATTAATCTTTTTAGAGAATTGAATCGAAATTAAATTGATAGACATTTTAGATTTGTATTTAGGTTGTGCTGAACACAACTAAAATAAAATTTAATTATAAATTAATTATCTAAGTAATACTTTCGTCGTTCCATAATACTTGCTACATTTCATTTTTTTACGTAATCCAATGTATAATTTTGATCATTAATATCTTAAATTACACTTATCTAAAAATTATAAAAATTTAATATTATGAAAGTATGCGATTAGACGATTCAAACAATATCCCACTTGACTATATTTTTACTTACACATTAGTCGCAATATGTAAAATGAGCTTGAAAGATGAACAGTGCACAAAATCGAAATGTAGCAAGTATTTCGGAACGGAGGAAGTATAAAATGAAATAAATAAATTGACATTTTAGATGACCCCTATCTTTTTGAGCTTATTACAAATGTGACATTGTTCATCTTTTTCCCGTTAAGTTAACGTTGAATGTCATTTAAAAGCAATGAAAATTATTAATGGTACCATTGGTACCCATGTGTTATAACATTTGTAAATGACATTCAACGTCAACTTAACGAAAAAAAATAAACAGTGTCACTTTTATAATTAACTCAAAAAAATAAGAATACCATTAAAATAAAAAAAATACAGGAGAACAATTGATAAATTGCTATAATCGAGTAGTAACATTAATAATTTAGCTTAAGATAGATCAATATTGCTTTACATAGAGCAAAATTTAAATTTATGTAACATAGGTAGATGACCCCACGTGTAACATTAAACAATTATTAATAAGATAAGAAGAGAATGAAAAAGCGAGTAAAAGGGCGCAATCATCAATCATTTCAAAATCTAGTTTAGGCATTTTGCTGTCTCTTTCCAATCAAATTAAATAAATCAAATCCATAAATAATGTTAACATAATAATGATATCTATTTCATTATACTCGTTAAATTTTAATTTTTATATACAATTTAATATGCAATTTTGATTATTTATTTCTTAAATTATATAAAGTAAAAAATTATAAAAAAATATTTTTTTATAAGTATGTAATTAGACAATTTAAACAAGATCTCACGTAACTATAGCTCTTCTTACATATTAGCCATTATGTATATGTAAAAGGAAAATTTGTTCAAAATAATTCTATTCATTGTCCATCTGTTGTATATTAATTGCTGACAACGTCTTTTTTCACATTTTTACCGACTATTATAGGTCCTACCACCTAAGAGGTTAGAGGAGTAAAGATAATGAAAAAGCATAAGAGGGAAGAAAAAGTGAGTGCAATGGCTAATAAGAACCTACAATATTAGGTTAAAACGACAAAATGGAAGTTGCCATCAAATAATACACATCATCATCATCATCATACCCAGTGTTCCCGCACATAGATACTCTATGGCCAGGGTCTGGGGAAGGAAGGTCGACGGCGTCTCATACCCATAAGGAGAGGGCGGTCATAAGAGTCCTTCGGCTCTAGAGGAGTCTTCAAGGATAGGACCTGCAAAAATCATCAAATAATACACAAAGGTTAGATAATTTTGAACTAATTAATGATAAGGACTATTCCTAACAGATAGGCAATAGGTGAGATTATTTTTTTTATTTTTTTATTTTAAGTTTTTTTATTTATTTCAGGTTTAAAAAATTTTAAATTTGATTTTTGAGGCCTATATAATGAAAAAAAAATATATTCATATATGAGTTCTTATTAAAATTGTTTTGATACAAAATATTTAATACTACATCCGTTAAATGTTATCTGCAACTCATTTCATATTTGTCCGCTCAGTATTATCTGCAACTCACTTTTTTCTTTCCTTTAAAAAATAACCAATCTAATTGCCTATTCCATCATTTTCACTCTCTTTTAATTACTTATTCCATCATTTTCTCTCCTTCTTTTCCCTTAATTATCTATCCCTATTTTCTCTCTCCTTCTTTCTCTTACTTACCTATTCCTACTTCCATCATTTTCTCTCTCATTCTTTCCCTTAATTACCTATACATACTTCCTTTAATTAAGCCCTACAAAAAAATGCATTGGCAACCGCAAAGTATACCGCGGTTGCACATAACATTTAACAGAGGTAGTGTATAATTTTTATAATTTTTTATAATGTATTTTAAAAATAGTAAGGCTCAAAATTTGCTTCTAAATACACGTTAGAAGTTAGATATTCATATTAGAAGTGAAGTATAAAAAAATGGTTAAATTTCATGGGTATTCATATTGTCCGTGTAACTCTCCATCTATAAACCATACTATCTCTCTCTTTCTGCATTTATGGCTTCCTAGAATTTATTATCTCTAAAAACACAAACAAATCATCTGCAAAAACAACTTTCTTATATATTTGTCTTTCTCCCTTGATTCTTACCCTCTTTTTTGCTACTGCTTCTGCAACTCAGTCTCACCCTCTGCATTGTATTGTCGGGTATGTCCTTCTTTTTTGAGGTTTTTCTGATTTAAGCATGGCAGAATCGCATTTCTGTTTCCAAAATTGCTTTTGTTTCTTCTTTTTACCCTACTTTTTGACGTTTGCTTTATGTTTTTAGAGTATTCAAAAATCTCGATGAAATCCTTTTTTTCTCTTGTTTAGGGTTTCGTAAACTTTCTGTATTCGTTGATTTGTTGCTGTCTTCCATGAGTGTTGAACTTAGTTGTTTTTTCTGTTTTCAACTTTTAGTTTTCCAAAAATACGCCGTCGATTGTGAGATTTTTCGTACTTCGTCTTAAGTCAATTCATTTTTTTCTACAGTAAATTTTTGATGTGATTTCTGACCTCGATTCTCGAGGTAGGAGTATTACAAATATTTTATTGCTTTGCTTTGCTTTTATTTTTTCGAGGTTTTATATTTTCATTTCAACTTCTCCTTTTTCTTCCTCTGTACTTATGTCTACTATCTTTCTCCATCATCGTCGCTTCTTTACTCATCAAGCTTTTCTCCCTTTTTGAAGGTTTTTTGCTGAGTTAACTCGATCTGAGATACAAGTTGTTCGTTCATTTGGTTGTTGATGTTCTCTGCTTTCGCACTACTACATCAACGATGTGTACCACGACGTCTACTTCATTTTCTGCTGTGAGACGGAGAATCGCGGTTTTAGTGGCGTTTTTTTGTATTCTTGTTTTGACCATGGCTCTACCTCGTACTGGTACTTTTTCTCTTTTTGATCATAGATTCATTTATGGAATAGTCTACATTCAGTTGATCATGAAAACTTTTTACTTGTTATTTTTTGTTATTATGAGTTTTCCGTTTCTATCTGCAACATATAAATATCTATCACTTATCAGTAGTAAGCGCTCCGTTTCTTGTATGCTCGTAGAGTATGATTATTGCAAATAATAACTAATTTTTTGGTTACTTTTTATTTGAAGGAATGCGGTCCAAAATTCATGGTTTTCGAATGGAGAGCTTGATTTCTTCCGCCGTTAACGAAGTCCTTCCTTCACCTCACCGCAAGCTTTTAGGTAATCTCTCCCTAACAGTAGTACAGTACTATGTCACTATGTGTCTGGTGGTTTAAGGCCTGAAAAATGGGGGTATTGCTAATAGGTAGTGGAAACGCATATGAATGATGCTGTTCAGATCGGGTACAGTTTTTTGTCACATTTGATTAAATGTTTTCCTGGAAGTATTTTTGTGCGTCAAGTAATTCTAACATGCACCAACTAAATTTGAATAATTTTTCCTTTAAATAGGGATAATTCTTAATTTTTTGCTTTATATGATAGTATCTTCTCTTTTTCTATTTCAGATTTTCAATTATTTTATGGTCGTTTCTGCTTTCATGCCAACATTTGCCCGCTTGGATAGGATGATTCATAATTTGCCTGTTTAGACTTGATTTTCAATATATTTTTGCAATTCTGTACTTTATTATTACCTGCTCTTACACTATAGATGTTTATCTATATTTAAATATTCTATTTAAAGAAAAACTAAAAATAAGATTTTTTCGGTAAGATATGAGTAAAAATATATTTATATGTAGTAGTTCTTATTTGATTTATCTTAATATAAATAATTCAATATTTAGTTTTTATTATTTTCAATGAAACATTTTTAAGGATATCAAAACACAATTCTGGAAGGACTTTTAATTTTGGGCATTGGTGATTTACTCCTCCATGTATTTAGCATGGATCTTAAGTCCAAACACATGTTACATTTGCCACGTTGGATGGAATATTTCATCATTTGCCTTTTTAAGAACTGATTTTTATTTTTGTTTTGCAATTTTACTTCTACATTCAGATTTTTTTTTTCAATATGGTTTTGAAAAACCAAATTTTGAGTAGGGGACCACATGAGTGGTTTTTGATGGGCAATTGTGAAATGCACACTTGTTGCCTGCAGGTTGTGTGCTTGTTAGTGCTTAATTGCCTAGCAAAAGCAGATTTTGTTGTTGATTTAGCTTCCAGCTTTCTTCTAATTCTCAATCTTGGACAATTTTACTCTCCTACAGTGAATTTTTTTCCCAACCGCTTTTATAAAATTTTCAAATTTGCCTAGACTTTTAATTTCGCAAATAGATCAAAATTTGATTTATTTATCCATTTTGATTTTTGAGTTTAGAAAGGCTAATATTGTTAGCTATTTAAGGTTTTAACTACTACTACACAAATATAATAGTTTTAACTTATTTTCCATCAAAAGATATTATCTCTACCTTTGTTGGCCATTTAATTCCACTGGCTCTTGTGCCTGAATTGGTTGTTTGAGTAATTAGGATGTGTATTAGTGTTTTAATATACTTGGTGAACTTGTTATTCAACATGTGGTCTAAGTGCTGTTTTGCTTAGCTTAAATGAACAAATGTTACATGTGGATTATACATGCTTGAACCAGCACTTTTATTCTATTTGTGAGCTGTTAGCCAAGTCCAAACATTTCACATTGGGTTATCCTTTGGAAGGGGGCGGTGGATTGTTCATCTCTGCTACTTTACAAATATACTCCTGTGGTAGTTTGCAATTTTGTAGTACTCCATAACTAACTAGTAGTCTAGGACTAGCAGTAATAATTTATGGATTTGAACTGAGTTTCCCAAATTCTGGAAAAAGATGCCTAGCTATAGCCTATTTTAGGTCAAGCACTTTCTTATAAACTGGATGAAGGGAGGGACCTCCTCTTAGTTCTCATGAATTATGGGTCCTTATTGAATCCGTGTACGCTTTTATGTTGACTACTTGGCTTTTAGCACCCACATTCAGGCATAGTGTAAAAATGCGGTAACGGTTGCGATTGCGGTATCGGAACGCTGATGCGGTAACGGGAGTGATGCAGTTATCATATCGGCTTAATATCGGTCGAAACCATAAGAAATCTCTTAATGCGGCCCAAAACACGGTTTTTTTACACCTTTACAACGCGGGAAATATCGGTTCGTTTGTTTTGAAAACCTTTACAACGCGGCCGATGCGATGCGATGCGGCCTTGTTTTTATTCTAGGCATTCAGGTCTCTTACCCATCTTTGCGTATCACCTTTAGAAAAAGTTTGATTTGTCTCCGGTTCTTACTTCTGTTCACTTGTTGCATAGTTGATTCTGTTTAGCATTATTGATAAATTCTCGCTGTTTCATTAAGAAGGCTACACTTAAGCTTAAATGCTTTCTCATCGTTGTATGTAGTTTAACATACTAATTAATAGGACTGAGGGTTTACGAAGAACAGTAGATATAAATTGATTGCATGCATCTTTTTGCCTCCTCTAGGCTCTAATCAAACCCTTGTTTTTGCTCTACCTTTTGACAGCTCCAAAGAATGTTGACAAGCCTACCAGATTCTGGGATGACACTAACAAGTGCACTGAATCTGATATTCAGATTAACCAAGGACCAGGTGCACCTTTGCCCTCGGGTATACCCACTTACACAGTAGAAATCGCGAATGCCTGTCTCTCGGGTTGTGACATCTCTCACATTCACATTCGCTGTGGATGGTTCAGCTCTGCCCACACCATTGACCCACTGATCTTCATGCGGGTCCGATTCAATGACTGTCTCCTAAATGGTGGCAGAACACTGAAGCATGGGACATCCATTTCGTTTCAGTATGCAAACTCTTACAGTTACCCTCTTTCAGTTTTTTCCATGAGATGCAGCTTCTAGGTAAATTTTGATATAGTTTTAGGTGTTTAATTAGCATCTAGCTTTATGGGGCGGGTATATTTTGATATAGGTTTGGAAGGGTTCATTTTGATATAATTTTGAACTTTGAGCTAGGATTAGGATTTGCGTGAAGTCAAAGAGAGTTGGGGATTTGGTGGTGTAATTAGACTAGAGATGAGTTGAATCTTGGCCTAGTATTCATGTTGATGTATATACGAGTAGTACTCGTAATGAAATTTTTGCGAGCACACACTGACACACTCTAAAATTGGAGTAAAAAGTATTACTTCATATTGTAAAGCCAATTGAATCCTACTATACTATTGAAATGAAGTATGAATGCCAGTTTTATAATTTTATTTGTCTTTTTGGACTTCAATTTTTAAAAGGCACATGAATTAATTAAGAAGAATTTAGCTATTTTGAGATTTTTTACATTGCTTGTTCACCTAACTTAAAAACCAATAAAAATTGTAAGTACTTTTTGGACGATCAAAGCCTACTCCGAAGGTAATTTGTAAAGAACACTAAAATGTAATACGACTCATCCTAGTTTCCACATGGCAGCATAGTAATGTTAATAAATTAGGCTACCTAATTGTTCATTTATAATTATGAGTATTTTGCATGAGATTGGGAATCTAAAAAAGGCTAACTTGAAGCCATTACTGGTTCTTTGGTAGGTAGAGAATGGAGAGTAGAGTAGGAGGGGACAGTAAAGGTTAAGGGTGTTTGGGTAGTCTTAATAAAGTCTAAGTATTGGGGTTTGTATCATTGTCATAGTGTCATTACTCATTCTATCGCCGCCAGGCGCCAGTGTAAAACTCCCAACATGTTTGTCTAATTCTCTTTTTCTGTTTATGTCTCGTTGTCTCTTAACCTCTCACTCTCACTTTTGTTTCACCGTCCTTACTCCTTATTCCTTAAGCTTGCTCACTAATCATCTACTCCTACTTTCGTTTTTATGATGATTATACCAAATGTTTGTAACTTAGTTTGTTTTTATTAGTCGCTTTGTTTCACCATCTTACTATTTTTGTTAACTTTTAAATTAGCTAAACAAACAATCTCTTTCGCAAAATGAAGAATTGATTACTGGTTGTTTATCAGATAAAAATATACAATCAACGTAAAAGCTAAGCAAGCTTTCTTATTTTAGTTTAAAAGTCAGTTTTTCAACTAACTAAACAACTTCTAATAAATATTTTGACCTACCAACAAACTAAAAATCAATGATATACTAAAATAAATCAATCAATGAATACAATTTAGTCAAATGTAAGATGAACATGAAAATTTGAATGCCTAGTGGTATACATTCTGCTATGAATATAAAATTAGGCAAATGTAAGAACATGAAGATTTTTACATTAATGAAAATCACATATTTTGATTTCCTAAATTTGTTTCGGTAGAAAACAAAAAACAATAACAACCGGACCCTCTTTTATTAACAATAAACCAATAATATATCAAAATAAATCAATGATAAATCCATGAGACAAGACGAGACGAGCATAACTTGACACACAGCGTGCATGCCTAGGCTGGATGTCCAGCCTAGGCATGGCGCGACTGAGGTACTATTTAAACTTTATTCATCTCCTAAATTCCTAGCAAGTAGCAACAAAGAGGATTTCATGCATGATTCTCCTAGTCTAGATACCACTAGATTTTATGCTCAAAGGTTAGATTTAGTAGTGGATACAAATTCTAAAATACATGCATAAGCAACCCCTACTAATTCACCATCTATCTTACACTGCTACCTACAAGTTGCTTAGCAAGACTCAACACGAATTTACAGGCCAGACGAAATCAGCTACAGTTTCCGGTCAAGGTTCTTTCAACATATACATAGTGGTTGCTGAATAAAATCCCGCAACCGACAGATACTTCTCCTTCATAAGACTATTACAAGATTATGATTGCAGCAAATTATCTACGCCTGCCATTAGAAGTCATTTTGTCCAGTGCCATCACTCTTTCTCGCAACTCTTCGATTGTATTGGAAGCATCCTGCCGGTAAACGAGAAAGTATGCACAATTCAGGAAATGCATTATGCAGTAAAAAAAAACCTTAAACATCAAGCTTGATTAGTAAATGAACAAACCCTTAGTCTCTTTCTCAGGTTTTCTTCTTCACCGTCTCGTCTGTCACGCTCTTCTGAGAAGATGTCAATTAGACTCTCCTGTTCCTTGTTAAGTTCCTCGATTTTACTTTTGGCTTCAAGGAGCTGTCGAAAGATGCCATAAAGTATTAAAAAAAATTGAACTTGTTGTGTCGCGACAAAATCAAATACATGGAAACAATAAAAAGGAAACTCGAAGGGATCCAATATTAAAACATTAAATCGGCTGCAACAAGTTTAAAGAAAAAACAGATTCGACCAACTAGAGTGTATACTACAGTTCCTACCTTTGTCTCAAGCGATTTGCATTTGTCTCTTTCAAGTTGGAGGTCACGTTCAAGTGAATCCAACTTCTCGTCATTCCTTGCCTTCAACCTAAGAAAATAACATAGAACGTCCAAATTAAGGAATCGGTTGTTAATATAAGGCAAAAGATAGCTTCTAAAGAACATTGAGTAACACTAAGGATCTTCCATCCCATTTGGTGTCTCATATCACCAACACAATAGTTGTACTGCGGAATGACAAAAGACAATGCATGAGCATCATATGAGATCGAAGATCCGGAATGGTAGCCAAGTTTTGCATGATTTTTCCAACCTTTCTTTCAATAAACGATTCTCGTCTTTCAACTGATCCAGACCTTGCAACTTTTCTTTCAATATACGATTCTCGTCTTTCAAATTTTCCAGAGCCTCCAACCTCTCTTTCAATACAAGATTCTCCTTTCTTAAACGATCCAAAGCTCGCAAATTTGTGGAAGGGGATTCCATATCATCACTTACACTTGTTTCCTATCAAAGTAAGTCGAAAGAGAGAAGAAATCACATTAGAGAGGCAATCTATTTGACACGGACAAGACAACTCTTAGTAACTCAGACTAAACATGATAACAAAAACTAAGAGCTCCTAGCCAACATAGTTCCCATGGACGTCACATCTTCCAGAAAAATTAACATTTTTACTCTCAATTAGTTATAAGTCAGATTACTCCCTCCGTTCTTTTTTGTTTTTCCGTTTTACTTATAGCACATTATTCACTTTTATATCTCTAAATAAAAAACAATACATTATACGTATCTAAAAAATCTCGTATGCATATATTTTACCTCCTATAAAATCTCTCCAAAACCTTATTTAGATTGATCTCTTAAGGTGAAATACTCTAAATGGAAGATAACAGCCATGATTTACTCCTAACATTTCAAATTATATATTTGTACTACAAACGTAGCATGCATTTAAGGAGAATCATTCAAAGATCTGAAATGTTAATATTTTAAAGCAAGTGAAAGATACCTGTATCATTGTACTACTTGGTTTACCAGGAGGAGCTTTTTCTAGCTGGGCTTTGCCAGAGGTCTTTGGTATAGAATGAGTAGTGCCATTGACTCTTTTCTTATGCACCGTATATTGCTCATCAGAAGTATCTTCTGCAGATTGTGATGATGGTTCTTCAGAACTGTCTCTAAATCTAGCATAGTCGGTATTTCCTCTCACACGAACAGTGTCAGGATCTCCTCTAACTCCAACATTGTCAGAAGTTTCTCTACCACTGTGTGTGTAGCCATTCCCAAATTTATCATTTAACGAAGTATATTTTCCTACTGATTTCCCTCCATGCTTGTCCGATGAAAGAGAATTGAACTTATCATTATCCGATCCTTTTCCTTTGCTTTTAGCACGTGACGGTGTCGGAGTATACTCAGGGGAAGAATCTGCAGATACCAGTTCAAAGGAATGATGATAAATATTAGAACTCAAGTGAACTCTCCTTTTAGTATTGTCCAACAGTTAGTGTGTGTGTGTGTGCGTGTATGAGATGAGGGAATGTAATCGGGCAAAGTTTATGAAAAGGATGCTATATAGCAGTGGTAGTAGTAATAACTAGATAATGCCAATGCGATACACGGCTTTATTAGATTTTCTAACATATTTGCATATAAACAAAAAAATAAAAAAAAATTACGGCTTTATGTTTTACTATCTCAAATTATCCTATACCCATTTAATAAATAACATTATAAACACTTTATAAATAATTGAAAAATAAAATAAAATATATGATTTTCTAGTACATCAAATTATGGGACCTAAAAAGTAAAAAATCAATCAATTTGGAAAATATTATAATCATAATTAGCAAGTAGTTTAGTCAATATTATTAACATTAGTCATAAAAACAATAACATAATCATTAAGTTTTAGAGGGTTTATTGAGAGAGTGACACGTAAGCAATTTATAAAAGTCAATGATATAAACAAATACCAGTTCAAAAGAAGGAAGATAAATATTAGAACTCAAGCGAACTCTCCTTTTAGTATTGTCTAACAGTTAGTGTGTACGAGATGACGGAATGTAATCAGGCAAAGTTTATGAAAATGATGCTATATAGTAGTGGTATTAGTAATAATATAAAAAGGATCCAACAGGAAGGGTAGTAGTAGTAGTAGTATGTATAGGATCCAATAGAAAGGGTAGTCGTAAACTAGTAGTATATATAGGATCCATTAGGAAGGCAAAGGTTAATTATTACTCCCCGTATGGAGTTTTGCTACATCTTTCTATATACACTCTTTCTTCAATTCTTACCACACATTTAACTTGTATAGTCGAGTAGAACTCAAGCAAACTCCCCTTGACTACTTTCATTTAATCTCATCCACATTTTAACTATCTTTAGATACAATCCCCACAATACAATCTCTCTCTTCATTTAATATTAAAACTAAAAAGTGGACATACCACATTGTGGCAAACCCATTGGGACAAAATAGTTTACATGTATAAATGTATGTATGTATGTACGCACAAACACATTATACACACACACACATGTATATGTATTATATACATGTATATGTATTATATACACATTAATATAAGTGTGTATTTGTATATATGTGTATCGAAACTTTCTTAATACTAAAATACCCAAGAGGAGATGTTGCCGATCAAAGTCACTTAAAGGATATAAAAATATATTTAAAAAGAGAACAAGTAATTGCACTACCCTGAGAAGGCAGAAAAACTGCAAGAATACACACCAAAAGAGAAAGTAGAAAATCATACCCTACAAGCAGCAAATGGGAATGAGTAATTGCTGTGATATTTTCACAATTTTGCACTCAACCAAATGCTACACACATGTAACAGAAGGAGAGCAATCCCCTCATATCCAGAAACTATAATGCATCTATATTCACTTGCATTCACATCATATTGTATTTGAATGAAAATCAGATACCTCTATCCCTGGATTCAAATTGTTTCTTGTTCCGTCTAGGTGCATAGCCTATCAAATGACAGTTCGAAGACCTGAAGAATAGAAGATAAATTTAAACCCAACTATAGCAAAGCAAATTTCAAGGAATCATAAGCAGAGTGTTGGCAAGATAACGCACCAGTAGTTTTTCTGCATGTTCACCAGTTTGCTTTCTAGTCTGGCAAGAACTGTCGTTCGCTCAAACCCCTGTTTATCATGAGCTGGCTCTACAAAATTCGCTTCTAGCACACCTATAAAACAAACAAAGGGTCATAATCTTGCGCTAGATCAACTTGTGTAAAAAAATATAGTAATCAAACAAAAATAAGCACCTATGACACCTCGACCATCACTTCCTGCAGCATTCCAGACCCTCCAGAAAGGCTAATGCAACAAAAGTTATCAAGAGAAAGCTCACATCAAATGCTGATATTGTATTAATGAATCAACGGCATACACTCAACAGTCAAATTCATAAAAATTAGGGGAGACGTAAATGCATGGAACTAACTTTGATAAGACGATTCTTGTGATAAACATTAAATCCCTGAACATCAATATGAGCGGTCGCATCTTTCACAAATCCAATAGTGACAATAGCAATCATCTGCAATGACAAATATATTTCAATGAGCATTAGCTACCATTAAAAATTATACGAAAAAAAAGTTATGCAATGATTACCTCAGAATTCCTGGGAATACCATCAGCCCCAGGCTGGGGACGGTACGTGACCTCCTGTCTCATCATCATGTCATTTACAACATTGTGGTGCTCAACATCTTTTCCACGAAGGATAATCCGGAAACGAGGTGGAAGTCTAAGATATAGAATGGATGCATAGCTCTGAAAATTAAAGATCATATGTGTAGTCAGAAGGGATAAACTAGTGTTCTATGATCACCAAAAATTCACATAACAGATTAATCAATTTGAAGGGGAATCAAAAAAAGTAAACCTAGAACATTAATTATAGAAAGGAAATCTAAAAAACATGTAAAAGACTTACATAATAACTAACCAAATCAGGTACACCACAAGGGTAAAAGTCATACAAAACAAGAAGCTCCACCCCCTAGCTCCTTTCATATTCAACCAATCATCAAAAGGACAAAAGTTTCATATAGCACAACAGAGACATACAAGGATAGAGGAGAATATATCTCCATATTACAACACATTATATGAACCATTTCGTAACACATAAAACAATGTCAATGCAGAAACACACTTTCAGATATCTTGTGGAGAGATGAAGGTAGCTTGTATCATCCTCCAAAAGCAAATTCCAACAGATAAAAAGATAAACAAGCGCATAATACAAGCAATAATAGAATCAATGTTCCAGAAAGTAACATGATTCACTTCATTTATCCACATTCAACTTCCACATCCCATGCTTTCACATAAAACCCTATGAGAATGTTCAATTTAATCACTAAGATAAGAAAACTACTCTTAAAAATTGAGGAATCACATAAACATTGACCCCCAAATAAATATCAAAAGCAGTTTGTTACCCTCAGTGAATGCCGGTAAGTCAAAAAATGTCTAGAATTAGGATACTCCTTTGCCATCTGTATGTTCTTTTCATCTCTGTTAACACCCCTAATTTGAATGTCCTGTCATCACATCAATACTAGTTTATAACTGTAGCAAGCAAAAAGGAAAAGTTTCTAGGAAGAAAGAACTCAATGAAATAAGAAACCCACATGTCGATCAGAGCTGAAATCAAGTTCTAATTGTCCTTGATCATCTTCCCAGAGGTTGTAAATGACTATACGTGTACCATGATCTTTCATTAGATTAAACTGCAACAACAAAAGATATAAAAGCAATGAATATTAAGATGTAAGAAGTTCAAAATAGCTATCTACCTAGAGGATCAAGGTAAAGCAAAACTGCTGATGGATAAATATAGAATATAGTTGGCCTATGGATTTTTAGATGGAATAAATGAGGGGTTCTAAACTTGTAACGCTCAACCTCAGGTACAGCCACAGGTGTTTTGCTCAGGTATGGATCTGAGTGTTGGATCTTTACGTCCTATTTTTAAGTTTTAGGACTCAAGGACTCATTTTAAAAGTGTCCTAAATGAGGATAAGGATTAGAGAGACAACAATTATAAAGAATATGTTAAATTATATTACTCCAATAATTAATTGTGAGGGCATATCCTATATGGTGTTGAACCCACCAAGTATGAGAGCCAGAAAAACACTCCATAATCAATATGCAACCCTTAGATTCTCATCGCAAAAATAGAAAAGAATACCTGTTGGAGAAGTTCAGTTTCACTTGCATAAGGTGACCAGTTTATAATTGTATCAACGTTTCTACTCCAATCGCTAGCAGAGGATCGCATCAGCTTACACCATTCCTTCTCCCTCAATTCATAGTCGAGCTTCAAATCCAACAGAAAAGCAGCGACAGACCAAAGTCATAATCATAACACGTGGACAGAATAACAGATCATAACTTATTCAATTCGGGAAAGCAACATCATGAACAGATTTCACGTATTTAGAACTAGCAACGGAAACATTATCAGGCTTCAGCTGCTTTAAATATTTCCTCCAGTTAAGGATTCTAAAACTATGTGTCAAGGAAAACAATCAATTAATTATTTGATAAAAGTGTCAAATGAATATGTGTCTCTCTTTCTAATAACAAATAATTGATCCTCTCTCACCCAATGTCATAGGAGTAACAGAATGTTGGTGTTTATATTCATATACCATATTAATAAAAGTCTTTCAGCACCTATGATGTGTCTAGGCAATGGTTGTGCAACTGAAGGGTTCAATTCATATCTACATGGAGAAAGAATGTGCTATGACTTGATATGTGGGTTTACGTAAGGGCAAAATAGTAATTGCTACATTAGGGAAGACTTGGGAAAAAAGTTACTAGTTCATTACAAATGAGGAGAATTAGAGACCTATAATCATCAAGAAACTAGAAAGCAAATTGTGGGTGAGTTTATACTCATTTTAGGAGACCTCAAGCTTCTCGAAGTGCTTAAATTTATCTTTCGTTATCTTGTAATCGTTCTTTAATCATCAATGGTGGTATAATTTCTCCTTTGCCATTTGATCAATACAATTTCTATTTTACAGTTTTAGTTCAATTACTCAGTTCATAACAGAATGGTCCCATCAAAGGCAATTTTGAAAGGGGATACTACTATCTAATAAGCTTGTTACTTGAGTCCTGTCCAATCAAAAAAGAATCATTTCAATTATTTGAAGGATTTATTCAATCAGAAGCTTTCCCTTCACAGACAATCACCTGCTTTCTCATATTAATGGATCCATCTCTAACCAAAGTTTTCAAACTTTGGATATAATACGAAGAATAAAAGTGCTCCAACTTGATGATAGCAAATTAAATTCTATACAAAACAATAAAAAATTAAGAATCGGGTCTTATCTCAATCGGAGAGCAAGTACCACTTTCTGAGGTAAGGTCCTTGGTTCGATTCTTACCTAGCACTTCCCCTCTCTCGAACCTACCTTGACCAAACTTGAGTTCGGGTCAACCCAACAGTCAAGGAATTTTACAAAAAATATTTGATCATAAATATTCATTTCAATACATAATTATTTGTTATTTTTGAAAAAACCATTAACAATAAAGAAATATTCACTCAAAATATAAAAATTTACTAAAAATATAGTAGGTCTCGACTAAAAATGAAGACAACTAAAATTGATGACGTGAAACTGAAAATGGGTCAAAATAGTTGAGTTGGAGTTTTGGTTGAGTTTCACCTAGCTTTCCCGGCATTTTCGGGTTGGGTCTTTTTCAAGTTACTAATCAAAATTTATGGATAAAGACCCATTAATTTCCAATCGGGTTTCAAGTCGATTTCGGGTCAGATTACATTATGATAAAATCGAAAGAACAAGTCATACAAGAAAAAAAAAATGAATACCATGGAATTCAGAAAGCACTCAGCTCTCACTAGTGCAATGCACATTGAAGTTCATGATCTTACAGTTTACACTAGGTAAACTACGGATTTGTTTTGATTCCAAGCAAAACCATTAAGGCTAAGTAGCAACAGGATATCACTGTAAAATTAATTTCAAACCTTAGATTCTGAGGCTGTCATGCTGGCTAACCCACAGCACTGATTCTTGAGCTATATGGACAATAAATTATTCAGATTATGGCCAGCGCCCTCCGGAAATTGGACTTATAAAATTAAAAATTATACTTCCTTTGTCACTTAATACTAAAACTATGCAAACCTTCCTCCCAAAATCTCACATGTTATAAAATGTGTTGCATGCTTCATGTTATTAGATATGTATCACACTACATACAAACTTAACAAAATTTCAATATCAACACACACACACACACATTGTGCCTAGCATGCACCAAAAAGTCATGAAACAAACATAAAACAACAAAATATCTCAAGTAGGTAAATTCATAGTAAATCAATAATTAATCATTATGCATCTTTAGATTATAACATCAAACATCACAGTCTAAGCCAAAGGAGCAACGAATTGAGCATTATGATATAATTTAACATAAAGAGCAAGAGAATCTTGACATTACAATAGGAACTACGATGTCTTCTTTCCCGGTGCTCCTCAAAAATGTGTAGGACAACAATCCAATACTTTGTGTGACGCTGAAATGAAGAAGAAACTAAAATTAGAAGACGTCGAAAATTTTAATCACCAAATTCAAATGTTTGTGTGTACATCAAAATATTTTAAGCTTAAATTAATTATACCTTTCTTCAATCAAATCGTTTTTTATGGTTTGAAAAAAAATTATTTTGGCAATATGGTTTCAAAAAACTATCTTTCCGGATTTAGGATCCAATACGAAGTTTATAAACCGAATATCTATTCCTAACCATCCAGTTTTCAAAATCCCGATAAATTATCAGTTTTTGAAACCGGATTAGATAGTTCAAATCAGATTATTATGCACAAACCCTACTAATAACCATATACTTGTGTTATATAAAAAAGAAATTTTAAATTGTGGTCGAACTTCCTATCTATTTTAGTGCATATCTTATAAGGAAAGAATTAAGTCGACAAGCACTTTCACCTAGAAGATGCAATTGGGTCGCTAGGGTTGGGTCTGGGATTTCAACTTGGCCACTGAAGTTCGAGTAAGGTCATCATATTAGACTAGAACGTAGCACATCAAAATCACTTTCACGATGGATGAGCTGAAATTTCGATTTTTTGGTGACATCAGACTATTGGAGCGGTAGCTTATAGTTTCTCATTTAGCTTAGGACTTTGGATGGATTTCTAATCGATTTCGAATCTAGGTATAGATTTGGCACGGGATTTTTTGATTTGAGTCGAGTATGGCTTATAAAATAAAGAGTCAACTACTTCCACAACTTGGCAAATGCATCTTTGTTCAACATTTAATAACAGAGTCCACGACACAACTAAGAAACGCCACACAAGATAGTTTCACAATTATAAAATTACAAACCTTTTACCATCTTGTCCACGACAACGAGAGAAGACAATAACATCTGCTCCAAGCCTCATCGTACTTGTTTTGAAACCATTTCCATCTTTAAAACAACAAAAAAGACGTGCGCAGTTAAAATTTTATTTCAAGGGAAGGAGAAATTGACAATAAATGGAAACTAAACAAATAACAGCCCAATTCACTTACATTGCCCAATGGTATTCGCTAATTTGCTCTTTGCAGAGTACCCCAAGGACATGCATTGACGCATCTTGTCAGGATTCATACCACCACCATTATCTAGATGAAAATATTATCAAAAAAATCATAATACATTCGATAATAGCAGTGAATTAAAAAACACAATAATTTTATTCAACTAAAATTTATTATTTACCACAAAAGAAAGGCAATGAAGGTTTCTCATACTTCATGACAATTGCACGCCAGAAAAGTTCTAGGTGGGTAACAATATTGTATGGGGCCAAAGGACAATGTTTACTCTATATGATTCTGAACTCCCTTCAATCTATGTGCACAATTTTTGTTTTATAGAATATGATGGTTCAGAATTTCAAATTTTAAGACATGCAGAAAAAAGTAATAGTAAGTTTGAAGTACAGAAAACTGTTTCAAACTATTAAGTGGTGGAAGTAATATTTGGTTTATGCCTCACACTTGATGAAGAGTGAAGAAAAATTGATGATTATTCGAAACAATGCCTACACACTTCCGCTGACATAACAGAAAGACTCTACCTGTTGCTGCTTAAGGTACAACACTACGAATGACATAACAGCATACAACAGCTTAGACCTAAAGAAAGGAATGCAGTTCACATGATCAATACCTTCTATGAGCAACATTTTACTCTGATCTTTCTTGTTTACAAGCATATCTATGTTGACATATGTAGCTCCATTGAAAACCTAATACCGAAAATATCAGTCTTGATCACATTATAGATCTAAGATAAAATAATATTCAGAAAAATACGACAAAGCTTCACTGGTAAATGATGCACAGAAGATGTCAAGTACCTCATCCAATGAATTGTCCAGGAGCTCCGCAAAAGCTGCATAGAGAAAACAAAACAGTGCTTGATATTAGGACATGCATAGATAGAATTAACATACGCCCTCAGTCCCATGAGTTTGCAAAATCCCAAAATTGCACGAGAATACGAAAATGGCGGTGAGAGTTAAAATATGAGAGAAGATGCGTAGGTAAAATCTAAGAAAGTTGTGGGAACTGTACTCAAAATAGACATGTTGCAAAATAATAGGGGCATACTAAAATAGAGATGCTGTCAAAGATCAGAGGGAGTATTTTTAGCTAAAAAACATGGTCTAACCTCCAAGAGCCCATTTATGACTTGTGGCATTAGAATGCAGAAACTTGGGATGAACCCTAACATGGTCCATTCCACCTGCAAAAGATACAAACGAAAAGTGATCATACACAACACATAATCAAACTAGTAAAAGACAAGTTCAATAGAAATGCTAAAATCTATAATGACTTCTGTTAAACAATGTATCTCAGCAAGCATCTCATCCGACCTCTCGTAAAACATGTCTCGTCACAACTTCAAGCCTCACACTCTATCACTAATGGGAGCATGTGACTACTTAGTACTTACAATTATGCCACAAGAAACATCTTTCTTTTCCTTTGCCCAATAAATAGAATAAAACACCACTAATAAAGCAATAGGTCCAAAAAAGTTTGCAGAATTTACAAGCTCAATCTTCTATTGTAAATTAGATTTCTTTCACCACACAACTAAAGCAAAAACTTTCTATTACAAATTTGATAAGCTTTTATCAAACTTACCATCAAAGAACCCTACAAACTTCATCAAAAACAATGTCAAAAGCTTAAGTTCCACAACAATCAAAAACTACAAAATCAATTCATTATCAATTGTAGCATATGTTATTAAGCGCCGATGGAATTTTTGAAGATAAACACATGTTCAAAATGAGAGCCCATTACCATATTTTTTTTGTACTTTAAATTCCTTTAAAACACAATGCAGATATGAAACAGAAAATCAATTAACTTCCCACTACCAATTTCACTAAAAACATTCAACCAACGGTCTCAAATTCAAGTTCTAGTTACCAACAAATACACATCAAATCACTCAAAAAAATAGGGGCAAGACTAAAAAAAGAAAAATTCACTAATAAATTAATTATGTTCTAGACACAAATTAAAAACCCTAAAAAAATAAAAAGAAAGAAAAAAAAAACCTGTATAGTTTTCCCAATTTCCACAAGGAGCACCCTCATAATCGCCAGCCTTCCAAAACTGTTTAGAACCCGGAACACTAGCAGTAGCAGTAGAAGACGACGGCGGAGGTAAAAGCAAAGAAGAATCCGGCAATGGCGGAATCGGGTCCAGAAACCCTGGTGGAATGGAACCATTAAATTTCTGCTTCTTAGCCCTAAAATAATCTTCATCTTCATCATCGTCAGTATCGCTAAGTTCAATCAAATCACTAGGTGAAGGTGGAGTTGCATTGGTGAAACGTCCTAGTCTTCTGGGCAGTAGGGTTTCCTCGAATTCTAGCTTCACTGGTACCTTTTCCATGGCTGAATTAGTTTGCATGGAAAAAATAAAAAAAAGGTGAGATCAAAAGTGGGAGAGAAAAAAAGGAGTTATTTCTATAATTGATGAAGGGAAGGAAGATGAAAAAACAAGGACTCGTTTTATATCAAAAAAAAAAAAAAGAAAAAGGAGTAGTTATTAATAAGGGTAGATGTGTAATTAAGTAAATTCCTTTTTTTTTTGAAATGAAGTAAATTCCATATATAAATTTTAAATTTTATGGAAGTTACTTAATTTCCATATATAAATTCTTAAAAAGGGTAAATTCTTAATAAGGGTAAATGAGTAATTAAGTAAATTCCATGTAAATTTTAAATTTTATGGAAGTTACTTTATTTCCACATATAAATTCTTAGTAAGGGTAGATGTGTAATTTTGATGGCACAAAAAAAATTATAGTACTATTTTTGTTTGTTTAGAGTTCTCTTGAGAGACCATCTTTTGTAAAGACGACTCTATATTTGAGAGTTGTGACAATGTATATTTAGAATTGGACTGTGCTTTTAAGAAGCGTCTTTACAAAAGACGATCTCAAGTAAGAATTTGTGTTGTTTAAATTCTCATTTGCCATTATGTGGTGTACTGACATTAGTTGTTCTTACGAATAATGTTTTATTTGTATCATAAATAGTATACAAACTCGTGCATTGCACGAAGTTTGCTAGTATAGAAATACTAATAAATAATTTTTTTTATAAAAGATACAATTGCATATTATACTGAATATGATTTGAATATCCCACAATCACATTTTAAGTGTAAAAATGATTTCAGTTGATAAAATTATGTAAAATCGACCTTTGCAATTTTTTTATTCTTTTATGTTATTGTATAATTGTATGATTAGATCTAATAAAATCTTTTTGAAAACTTACTTTTAATACTTAAAATCATAATGAATGCAAAACTCTGTAAATTCGTCATGTGAAATTTTACCGTTCTTTTATACTTCGTATTGTATGATGATTGTATGATTAGATCTAATGAAATCTTTTTGAAAACTTACCTTTAATACTTGAAATCATATTTAATGCAAAGCTCTGTAAATTCGTCATGTGGAATTTTACAGTTCTTTTATAGTATTGTATGATTTTGGACAAATTAACTTTATATATTCTTATTTTATGAGTATTTTAATATTTTTTATGATCTTCACATATACTTCCTCCATTTCGAAATACGTGCTACATTTTAGTTTTTGGCAATATTCATCGTTTAAGCTTATTTTATACTTCCTCCGTTCTGATTTACTTGCTACCATTGCATGGGCACAAATATTAAGGAGTTACTGTGCAATGATGAGTAGTATGTGAAAAGTTGCTTTTTGGAATTTTTTAATATTATTTGTTGAAAAATGAAAAAGAAAAATAGGATTAATTAGATATAGAGTAGGATAAAAGTAGGAGTAGGTATAACTTTAAATGATTGATTTTTTACTAAAAAGGAAATGTAGCAAGTAATATGAAATTTCCCAAAATGGAAAATGTAGCAAGTATTATGGAACGGAGGAAGTATATTGGGGCTAATATGTAAGTAATAATATAGTCAAGTGAGATCTAGTTTGAATCGTCTAATCGCATACTTTCATAATATAAACTTTTTATAATTTTTAAATGTGTATAATTCGACATATAGGAACAAAATAGTACATTGGATTGCGTAAAAATGTTACAAGTAGCAAGTATTATGGAACGGAAGAAGTATTCCACTATCTTTATTTTAATATTATTATATTTCTTATTATTACTACATGCTTCCCACCTACTTTAAAAGTACTCTTATTTTATATAAGTATTTTAATTATTTTAAATTAGTTGTGGTCTATATATTTTCTTCACCAATTTTCTTTTAATACTCCTCCATTTTTTTGTTTGTCTACTTTAAATTTTTTCATATTAGGAGAGAGGAAATTAAATTTGATTTTTGAAATATATATATAAGATAAAATGTATTCATGTAGAATCTTGTTTGATTTGCCTTGATGCAAAGTTTTTTAATGTATAATTTTTACACTTTTTAATGATACGTACTTAGAGATATTAAGACTCAAGGTTTGCTTTGAAAAGCGTGCAAAAAGTAAAGTGGATAAAAAAACCGATGGAATATTTATTTAATGTTTATGGTTACCACTTTTCCTCTACTAGAATTATAATTCAATATAAAAAATATATATCCTCTGTCTGAAAGATTTTATTATTATTAATTTTTATGAACATTCATTATGAAAACTTTGTTAAGGAACGAAGGGATCATTCATATTAGAATTGAAGTTATCGACATCTTTTGTAATGGCGAATCTTTTTAACGGCCAAATGTGGCTTAGTTTTGAAATTTTATAGAACAATAGTATAAATTGTAAAAGTAATAGTTGGTGTATTTTAAGTGATTATAATAATTGTAAAGGTAAATATTAATAGTACTCCCTCCAACTCTATTTAAATGTCCACTTTCTATGGGCACAGATTTTAAGAGTGTGGTAGTTGGGATATTTTAAATAATTATAATAATTGTAAAAGTAATAGTTGCTGTATTTTAAGTGATTATAATAATTGTAAAGGTAATAATTGAGATATTTTAAATGATTATAATAATTTTAAGGGTTTTTCTAACCTATGTCATAATGGCATAGGCTAAGAACATTAAATTCTTTTATAAAGTTACTTTTTTTTTATTTCACCTGTTATATAATTAGCTCAAATCGAGCTCTTCAAGTGTCCTTTTATAAAGTTACTTTATCTCTTGAATATGTTCTTGGGAATAATGATTTTATGTGTACATTAACTAAAGTAAGTATAAGAAAAGAGAATAACAAAGAAAATCTTTGAATAAAGTTGGTAGATGAAGGTAACTAACATTGCCTTAACCTATGCGTTGCGGCATAGGTTAAGAACATTATATTCTTTTATAAAGTTATTTTATCTCTTAAATATGTTCTTGGGAATAATGATTTTATGTATACATTAACTAAAGTAAGTATAAAAAAAGAGAATAAAAAAGAAAATCTTTAATAAAGTTGGTAGATGAAGGTAATTAATATTCCCTTAACCTATTATGCGTGTGGCATAGGTTAAGAACATTAAATTCTTTTATAAAGTTACTTTATCTCTTGAATATGTTCTTGGGAATAATAATTTTATGTATACATTAATTAAAGTAAGTATAAAAAAAGAAAATAAAAAAATAAAGGAAAATTTGCCAAGAATAATCCCAACTATTACCCGTTGGCCAGAAATAATTTCAACTATTGATTATTTTTTAATAATCCTAACTATTGATAACGCTTGCTGAAAACAGTCCAATTTCAATTTCAACCGGCTGTAGCAGGTTTACTAAGTAATTTTTTTTACCTTTTTTTTTTAAGTTTCTTTCATTAAATTAGGTATATCCAACATTTTATCCTCTCCATGTTCTTCTTCATTCATCCTAAACCCTAAAACTCCATTCATCCTTCATCCTTCCTCCATGGTCAAGCTCTAATTATTTAATGAAGGTGAATAGTAGATTGAGATCAAGCTTGACCATGGAGGAAGGATGAAAGATGAATGGAGTTTTAAGGTTTAGGATGACCGAAGAAGAAGATGGAGATGATGAAAGGTTGGCTATACCTAATTTAATGAAAGAAACTTAAAGAAAAGGTAAAAAAAAATTACTTAGAAAACCTGCTACATCCGGTTGAAGTTGAAATGGGACTGTTTTCAGCAAACGTTATCAATAGTTAGGATTATTAAAAAATAATCAATAGTTGGGATTATTTTTGGCCAATGGGTAATAGTTGAGATTATTCTTGGCAAATTTTCCCAAAAGAAAATCTTTGAATAAAGTTGGTAGATGAAGGTAATTAATTAATATTCCCTTAACCTATGCCTTGTACCGTAATAGAAATCAATAGTTCATTAATATATTTATATTTCAATTAATATTTATTGCTTAATTTAGGGTGTATGATTGCTTAATTTAGTGTGGAAATAAACATATTGAAAAAATTATCGTCATGTAAGCAAAAATATCGTCAAATAGATATACATCATACACTATATTAATTTTAATGTATAGTATAGAAAAATATGAGTGAATATGAGAGTGACAAGTGTAATTTTTTTGCTGACCAGTATTTATGGCCAGAGATTTTAAAATACAGCAGGATTATTTATGATCAGAGATTTTTAATGTATAGTATAGTAATTATTTTACTATATGCAATAATAACAATTAGATCATAGATTTTGACCAGTAATTATTTTATTTATGGCAATAATAGTGTAGTGATTATTTTATTTATGACTATAAATTTTGACAACTGAGACAAAATTTCTCCAATTTTAACATGACAGATTATTTATGACCAGGGATTTTTAATGATTATTATAATAATTATTTTATTGGTCAGTATTTATGACAGTGGTATATATGGCAAGAATAAAATTGAATACATTATACATTTGACAATTTTTAAATACAGCAAATTATTATAATACCGCAGATTATTATATAGCAAGAATAAATATTTTATTGGCTAGTATTTATGGCAGAAGTATATATGGCAAGAATAAAATTGCATACACTACAATTTTGTCAATTTTTAAATACCGCATATTATTATAATATCGCAGATTATTATATTTATGACTAAATATTTTATTAGCCAGTATTTATGGCAGGAGTATATATGGTATGAATAAAATTGCATGCTTTACAATTTTGACAATTTTATTTTTTACAGAAATAAAAATTGACTTTTACTACAATGGCATGAACAACAGTATAAAAGCATCTTTTGATTAACTTAATTAGTTGCTCATGTCATTTTGTGTTTTTATATTTAATTCTTTTTTTAATTACTATATATGTATGTAAATAATTTATCACGCACCTTCATTTAATATTTTCGTTCGTATAAAATTTCACTAAAATATCAACGTATTAAAAAATCCGTGCATTACACGGGTTTTAATCCTAGTTCTATATAAATGACCTAGAATTTGATATATTTAATTGAATGAAAAATTGATATATTCGATAAATAATTTTAAAAAGTCAGTATGTAATTTTTGGTTTAAAAAAGTCATGTATTCCATAAATTTAATCGTGATAATATATACTTGTATTATTTTTTAAAGTTATGTTTTTATATATTTCATACTCATAAGTTCGTGCATTGCACGAATTTTTATACTAGTATCCGATAAAATCAATTCATTTGGGAGGGTTATTGTAAGAATGACATTTCTCATATTATAAACTTTTTTAAAAGTTGTATGATTTTATAAAACCAAAAAATTGTCGCTATATTATTATGTGATTTTGTGGTTAAAAGTATAATTTTTAATGATGAGATTGAGAGTTAGAATCCTTGAGCACATATTCCTTTTTTTTTTTATTTGGTATAATAACCTTAATCCTCTAAGGCTCTAACTTTAGCTCTAATGCCACTACCCTTGGTTTGTTCATAAATAGTTTAAATAGAGTATAGATAGTACTAAAGTGAGAAAAATATTCTAATATCAATAATTGAAAACAATAATTTCATTTGAAAATTTAGAATTGGCTTAAATTTATTGTTTGGCAAATCAAAAATTTTCAAATTTAAATTTGGATCAAATTTCACCATTAAATTTAAAGTGGTTAAAGTTGAGAATTTAAGAATGACTACCCGAACATTGTCATTCTCAAATTCTTCATTTATGATTTCATAATTGAAATCTATAATTGAAATGAAATATTTGTTCCTAAATACTACATAAAAAATTGAAAACAGTGAAATTTGTTTTTTTATTTAAAATGTATGAAATTGATTGGGATAAATAAAAATAAAAAACTATAGCGTAATTGGTATTTTTAATTGAAATTACTATCTTTTCCTTTATTGAAATGCCCTCAACAATGCAAATCACCAAGTTTATTGTTTTCACTTATGCAAAATGCTTCAAAATTCCACAATTATTTAGGTTGCAATAGTGAAACTTTGTTTTTAAGTTTTGATGATTCTCTCTCATCCTAATACTATAATTTAATCCTAATTTACCTTTTTTTTTGAGATATCCTAATTTAATACCTTTGGCGTGATTTTAGTCTCTAATTAATTATTCTTATTAATAGCCTAAAATTATGAGAGTTTGTAAGTTTTATGTATGACAAACTTAGTTTTTTAAAAAAAAAATTATCAAAAAGTACCCAATAGTTTTTTTCCCAAAAACTACATAATAAAATTTTTGCCAAAACATACCTAATAAATTTATTTTTTTCTTTTTAAAAAGTACCAAGGAAGTTTTCCTTCAGTTGACCATCAAATATAATGATTGCTCATCAAAATCAAAATTCTTTTTCCTCATATTGAATAAAAAGTAGAACACTTTTCTTTTTTTTAAAACTTAGTTTTCTTTGTTAATTATGAATTAAGTATATGGATTTAATTGATTTTGTCTACTATAGAGTACTTAGTTAAAATAACTTACACTATTAATTAGACATATTTGTTTGATTTATTATTATAAAATTTACATAATTGTGTCAATGGTTTCTATAAAACTCATCATAATCATACATAGTGAATTTCAAGTAACTATGACAAGAGTCTGGTGAAGAAAAAAAGTTAAAAACATACACATAAAGAAGAATGTGGTTAAAAAATCTTTTGACTCGAAAAAGATCCTAAAAAAAAGAGGTTCCATTGAGGAGCAATTTATAATAAATGTTTAATATATTGGTTTTAAGTGAATATTTTTAATTAATTATAAAAGGTTATTAAAATAATCCTTGTAAAGTTACTATAATTCCTTGGTGGTTAAATTTAAGTTTGTAAGAGCTATTATATTGAGAGATGGTAAGACGACCATAAATAAGAAGTTCATATACTAATAATTTGTATATTTAGTTGACCTATTCAAACTCATATGTATAACACACGAGTTACGATGAGACCGTGTCATATAAAAATTAGCATTTTGTTGTGGTTTAGTATTGTTTTCAAAGCAAATAACAATTTCCAACAAAACTATAATTTCAAAATTTTGCTAAAGATTTAAGGTCACTTTTTAAAAATCATTTTTTTTTTTGTAGACACTTTTTAAAAATCATTCAAAATTATTGAATCACTTTATTTTAACCACATCTTTTAGTATGTCATCTTTTATACTTCATGTTATTGAAGACATTGAACATTTAGATTGAGGCACCTTGTTGAAGGATAACTAAGCAGAAGAGTATAGAATTGTATACAAACTACAAATATTAGATTAAACGGTCAATTTTGCATGATGTGAAATAGAAATTCTGCGATACGTAAATCACTATAAAAAGACACAGAAAATAACTAAAAGATAAAAATAAAATAAAATCCTAAAATCCCTCCTCTATTAAATCATGACACAAATGGTTGATTTATTAAGTTAACAAATAATCGTGATTTAGCTAGACAACTCGATGTGAAATATGTACCTATAGTAGTAGACTAGTAGTAACTAGTAACCTATATACAATACCCCTGCAATTACACGCTACCATTTGGATATTTCCTTCCACATCCTGTCAGATTCTAGGATTTTAGACTTTTAGTATCGTTAACTTTTAACATGCATAAAAATAAAATCTTCTCAAGATTAAATTATTGGTATAAAATGAAACAAGAAAATATATATCAGCTAGTCTCTTGAGATACCGCCTTTTTTAGAGACATATATCAAGCCCAACCTATTAAATTAAGATTAATGCCTATTTACCGTATTCTCAATGCCTACTTACACTATTCTTAATGCTTATTTATCGGATCTTTAATTCTTACTTTCAGTATTTTAAATGTCTACTTGCATCACTCACAATGCCTACTTATACAATATTTTAAAAAAATACATAACGGGCACAAGAATTTGGGAATATTTATATTGGGACGAAATAATATATCTTTGTAGCATGAATTCATTCGCTAAGATATAATCACGAGACAATGCAAAAATAGCAAATAAAATTCCTCTAATAAAATACAACTAACAATGTGTTATAAGGCCCCTTATACTAGAACGTCGTTTAATAATCTTTATTAAACTAATTATATGCAAAACAAATATACAACGTATTGTATGCGTGAGCTCACAGAATCTAAGTAAATTATGTAATCATGTCTCTTGTATGCACATCCGTTTTTTTTTTACCAATTAAAATAACAACATTTTGTTTTTTTCCTGAATTATCAGTGGCATCCTTAAGTTTTTGCATTTTATTAATGGTATTCTTAAGATTTTTCGATTATCAATGGTATCCTTGTATTATTGAGCGTCTCACAAGTCACAACTATAATCTTTTCTAATTTTTTTCGTTCAAAAACGTTAACTTTTTTCATTTTTCCTTTATTTTTCATTTTAAACATAAAGGATCAAAGAAAAAAGTTAACGATTTTGTATGATTTGGACGGGACGGAAAAAATTAGAAAAGATTACGGATGTAAAATGCTCAATAACACTAGGGTACTATCGATAATCGAAAAAACTTAAGGATACCATTGATAAAATGCAAAAATTTAAGCGTACCATTGATTATTTCCCTTATTTTTATATTTAATTGCAATAATAACATGATAAAGAAAAATATGACTATTCATATTTTCTACCTTAAGTTACAAAATGAAAATTAACAACCTCATTGAATCCACCACATGATAATAAGCTACAATAATTGTATGAGTTACGCAACTATAATTAATATGTAACATTCAGTAGCAAGTATTATGAAACAGAAAAATATAATTTTATGCATCGACACTGCCATCGAGTAGTATTTTGAAGCAACTTTCTTCCTTAGAACCTTAAAATGTCAAATGACGCAATAAATTGTGCGTGTCAATATAAAATCCAACTTAAAAGACCAATAAAACTGGCCAGAAAATTTAATAACATTTAGAATAATTACGGTACATTATCCATAATTTTCGACACTTAAGTTATTTTGTACCTTTAAAACGAATTCTAATAGAATTAAAGCTCAAAGATATATAATTAAAACTCAATGATATTTTAAACTCCAAAAACCACCAAATAATTACAAATCAAATTTTATACGAACTTTTCATAAATAGGATGATTATAACACTTCATCCTATAAATGATCAACATCAAAGCTACTCTCATTGAGCTATCTATTTATATATCTATCTATATAGTTATATTATAATTATAAAATATAATAAAAGAATTGAAAAATAGCAAATGACAAAATCTTAATTAAAACCTCGCATGACTTTAACTTATTTGAGGATCTGACTAGGAATAGAGGTTGTTAAAAGCGTCATATCTATATTTTAGACTACTGATTTTCTCATAGATTAATTATTAGTATTCTTATTATTATTTTCTTGTCAACTATGATCGATCAAGACGTGTTTTTCATGTTTTATGTTAAGCTATACTCTTTTTATGTTGCAATTGCAACGACTCATAAACTAGCCATTAAGTAAAAATTGTTGGTTTGTAATAAGTGATAAAATTGGCTACTTTCATAAGAAGAAAAATAAGTTCCAACTTAGTGATCTTATTATGAAAGCAAATGTTTTGTATGAATTTGGTTTACACTAATATTATTTATATTACTTACTCCGTTCTTTTAAGTTTTTTCACCTTATTATAACGGGTAGTTTTAAAAGTTATTTCACTTTAGAATACTTTCTATTTTTAGAAAGCTTTCATCCCACTTTAACCTCACTTTCCTTATTTTACACTACTATTAAATTATTTTCTCTCTTCTATTTTCAATATAATCATTACTTCACACTACTATTTAATTAAAATAATACCCACTACAACCCAAAGATTCTATCTACCTTAATATTTGTGAAAAACCCAAGGTAGAAGAACAAATAAGATCGGAGGGAGTAGTATTTAAATGTAAAAAATAGTACGTTTTTCCACTACACAAGTACAATTATTAAAAATTATTCACTAATTTTAGGATGGTAAACGCTAAAATAACGTAAATTAAATGTGTACAAAATTTTTGCACTAATGAAAGGCTTAATTTTTCACGAAAAACTCTCGGCAATGCTTGACTTTTTAAGGCTCTCATTTAAAATCATTTAAATCTCATTTCATATTCTTAAACCCATTTGGCCATTTGTTACAAGTAATAAATTTCCAGATTTTTCAAATCTGCCAAAGCCAGCTATTACAACAATTAAGCCTGCATCCAATCAACCCAAACATGTTCCATGTACTCAAAAACAACCTCTCACAAACATAACTGAGGCACAACAAAAATACACAATAATTTTTAAAATCGTATCTATTTTACATTTTATCGCAATCACGACGCCTAAAAACAGATATTGAACTAAAACATCAATGTAATAACTTTAAACTAATATATACTAAAGTTTTTTAATATAAGAGTCGTATATAGTCGAATACCTAACACATACCTAGAACTGTTGGAAAATAACCCACATGTGATTTCACATCAAAAATAAGAGAGATATTGACTAACATATATATTTTAAAGGCTACTCCTATTACCCGATCAATTTTATTATGAAACCTTATCGGATTTGTGTGCATTCAACTCTGCTTTTACGTGTTCTTATTCTTATTATGTACAAACTCAATAACAAATCCATAACCAATTTGAAATACAATAATTAATAGGATGATTAAAGGGGAAAAGAAAAAAAATAAATATCCCCATAGGCTTCATCTATGACCATCAAATCTGCTCTGATCCAATTACCAACTTCCTCAAATCAAAACTAGTTCAATACATTGACTTTAAATTTTTTGATTAAAACCCATTATCATGAATCAACATCAAACACATTTCATTAAACCTTTTCTTCATTCTATTAACAATGGAAACTAAACCCATGTTTAATCCAATACCCATCTAGTGTTTTAAGCGAGAATTAAACTCAGAACCTTACTCGGGAAATTTAGTGTTACATGTTCATGATTCTCAACACCCTTCTCATCATCATACCCAGTGTATTCCGCTCATAGAAAACTATGGTCTGGATCAGGGGAGTGAAGAAAGACGGCAGCTCATACTCGTAGAGAAAGTGCGGTCAAAGAGACCCTCAGCTCGAAAAGGTCTTTCAAGCGAGAGAAACCTGCAACTACCCTGAAGCCTTAGACTTAGAAGAAAAGATCAAAAATGGATATGTTCAAAAAATGGAAGAAGAATATACTAACAAGATGCAAGTCAACCAAAGAAAAACCCCAAAAAACAATAAGCAAAAACCCCAACACATTGCCAAAATGCAAGTCATACCCACCACCATGGTGTAGTCCTAGTCCTAGCACATCATCCCCATCTACAAAGGCGAAGGCGAAGCGACCGATGACACCAGGAGGGTGTTTTTCAGTGTATGTAGGATCAGAAAGACAGAGGTTTGTGATCAAAACTAAGTATGTTAACCATCCTTTGTTTAAGATGTTGTTGGATGATGCTGAACAACAATATGGGTATAGTAGTGAAGGGCCTATTTTGCTTCCTTGTGATGTTGATTTGTTTTATAAAGTGTTGGCTGAGATGGATTGTGATAGTATTGATCATATTATTCATTCTTATGGGTGTGGTTCATATGGGTCTTATTCTCTTCTTAGTCCTTCTAAATTGCTTAAGATGAACCAATTTTAAGAAGTGTATATATTTATATCATGTTAGAGTTATAACATATTCTGGGTTCTTAATCACCGGCTTAAGCTTTTGGTTGAGTTGTTTTCTTGACATGGTATTATGTCAAGAAACCAACTCAACCAAAAGCTTAAGCTAATGGCTGAGGGTCCAGGATATGTTATATACTAGCTGATTTGGTTTGTTGGCAATTTTGTAAGTTGATTTGGTTTAGAAGTTATTAATCTTGAAGTATTGTGTTTAAAATTTACATTTTTTGATGTTACTTGGGATTTGGATTGAATGTACCTATAATTTTGTGTGGTTTAGTAAATTGGATATGTCTAACTCACTACAAACTTTATTAGGTATTGTTAGAAACTTTATTAGGTATTGTTAGAGTATATGATATATCCAAGGCTCGATTATTAGCTTAAGCTTTTCGTTGAGTTGACATGGTATTAGAAGTCAATGTGACAAAAAGTTATGGGTTCAAATCTCAACTACCCTTCATTTAAAGCAGGATATCTAGCGTCTGGTTGGAGATAGATATGTGATGCATTCACACTTCTAGCCAAAATGCTCTCGTGTGTCAAGTATGAGGAGGACCTGAGCGACATCCACACTTCTAGCCCACCAAAAGGCTCTCGTGTGAGAGGAATGTTAGAGTATTAATTGGGTTATACAACACATGTATGGAGAACGTCGCACAATGAAACTATCTCAGACAAAACTTTGTGATATATAACATATAATGGGGTCTAAACTATTAGTTTAAGCTTTTAGTTGAGTTGATTCATTAAAAATTATTATATACCCTATCATATACATATCTAAGCGTCAGACACTCAAACTTGACTGTTTTAAGAAAAAATTTCAATATTTTGAACCAATATTGAAGTATCTATGTGTAATTCACATATTTAAGTGTCAAGGATCTGACACGAGTATTTGAGATAAAGTGCAAGTGTCGGAGTAGAGTATACAAAATGCTAATCACAAAGTTGCATTAAGGGATAAGACCAGTTTAGGATTCACTTGGTATATCAACATGAATTTCATTTTTATTTCTTCCACAATTAATTCACAACATAAACATACATTTCATCCAAGTTTAATACTTCATCTTCAATCTCAAATCCAAACAGTAAGGCAGAATTGATAGAGCGACACGAAGGAAAACAACTCGAAAGCTCTCCTCCTTTGTAGTCGGAGACTAGACACTATAGACCGATATTTGTTGTGCTTGTTATATTTGCTCGATTTCTTCCTCGAAGATTTTCATTGCTGAGACCGGCATTCCAAGATGAACATTTATGCCTTTCCTATCGTCTCCTCCAGGGAGAAACAACGCAACCTCTTTCTCCGGCAAGCCCACAGGGCCAGTGTAAATCGTTTCTCCCCATCCAAAATCGGGGGAATGAAACGCCAACCTAGACCAAGCTGTTACCAATAGTGTACCATTCAGAGAAGGCCTAGCTCTAGTCACTTCAAAGTAGTCTATAGCCGATCTCATGTAACTGTCGGTAACCAACTTAATCGCTCCTTGCACTAACTCCACCGCGTATGATAAAGGGTTCTCAAGAAGCTCGCCTGCTGTGCTAAGCGCGTTAGTCAGAACAATTCCGTTTCCAAAGAACCCCTTGGGCAAATTCGGATCAAATCTAGACCGTCCATCAACTGCAAAGAGTAGCTTTGTTTGTTGATCAGGATGCATTCTCAAGGCTTTGCATCGAGATCTCCAAACCAAGGCGGTTAAAGACTCGAAAGTAGTGCACTTCGTTAAAGCTCCATCTAGCAATGATGTGTTCTTCAATCGTCCTAGCTTCTCCGTGTTGAAATAGAATGAACGGTACACCATTTCTTCTTCCTCGTACAGCTCGTGGGTGTTTGATATGTCCTCTATATCAAGAAACTCGTTGTGAGGGAATTCGATTATGGGTGGATCGCGTGCCTTGAGGAGTGTTCGGTCTATGTAGGGAGGGATGCTCAAGGGCAATCCTCGCGCTGTTTCGCCCCATGAGTTCATGAACTCTACTGCTGATAACCCATCTGCCATGCAATGGTTCATGGCTATGCCTACTGCAAAGGCTCCACAGCTGAATTTTGTGACCTGTTTTATAAAACAGTAAAACCTATCATGATTCAACATTTCATTACCCAAATGAGATTAACATCCTCCCATCTAAGCGCGGTTTGAAGGATGAGATGTACGCTCATGTGCAGCTATATGTGGATGGCTGACATGATTTAATGAGTCATTTTGCTGCGATCTATTATAATCCAGAACTAAAGAACAAAAAATCTTTGGTGGCAATGAAATAATGGACATAAACAATGAAAATGAAGCAATTAAGTCAAGACTAGTAGGTAAGCCAACTCTACTAGAAACTTACATAATCTTCCATTTTAATCAAAACTTTATCATTTCTTAAGATAAAATTTTTCTAAGGACATGACATTAAAATAAGTATCTCATCTTTTGACTTCCCCTGCACCTTTTGAGAAACAGATAAAACAAATTCTTGTGCCATTGCTTAAATTTCAAATTCCATATTTAACTAATTAAACTTATTTTTACAATAAAATTTATTCATGTTTACCATTTTCATAACCCACATAATTTTTTATAATCCCACTGCTAAACATTAAAGAGAGGTTGACTAACATATAAATTTGATAGAATATTCCTATTACCAAGTGATTTTAAGATAGAACATGATCAAGCTTGTGTACTGCGTTATAATATATAACATATCTAAGTGTCTCAACCATAAGCTTAAGCTTTTGGTTGAATTGATTTCTTAACATCGTATCAGCGCCAGTGTAATAAAAGGTCATTGGTTCGAATCTCAACCACCTTCACTAGTTGGTTCTTAACATGTATCAGAGCCAGCGTGACCATAGTGTAAAAATACGGTAACGACAGTGATGCGGTTATCACATCGCCTAAATATCGGTTGAAACCATAAGATATCTCTATGCGGCCCAAAACGCAATTTTTTACACCTTTACAATGCGGGAAAAATCAGTTCATTTATTTTGAAAACCTTTACAACGCATCCAAAACGATGCGATGCAACCTTGTTTCTATTCCATGAGCATGACAAAAGGTCATCGGTTCGAATCTCAACCACACTCATTAGTCCTCAACCATCAGCTTAAACTTTTGATTGAGTTAATTCCATACCTGAACTGTAAAAAGAGGAGTCTCAATGATATTTTTGGCACCAGGAAAATCATAAACAAGGTTCTTAAGCACCATAGGATCAGCACTAGCTAACCCAAGTATCTGCAACAATGAGCAATTAATCTCTGCCTCAACAAACAAAGGCCCTTCTCCTGTGCAATCAACAATCAACTTTCCTTCAGGACTAATACTCAATCTCCCTGCAAGAGGATAAAAGGGCACCAAAACCTTTGCCAATGATTCTTTTACAACTTTTACAGCATCTTCATTTCCTTTGTGTTGTGACTTGTATAAGTATATTGTCCTCATAATAACAGCTATGTTTTGATCCAAATTGCATAATAAGTAATGCCCCTTCTCTGTTTCCTCCTCTGGTGGAACTTTTATTGGGTCCTTTTGCTTTAGTTCTAGCTCTAACTTTCCATTACATGCTGTTTGATCCATCTTCTTGCTATTTATGGGTCAAGTACCTGTTGTTTCATGCATTAACATCAGTTACATGATTTTATATATAAACAATTAATATGTTAGAGGTATATAACATATTCTGGGGTAATGAAGCCTCAAGGAACTAACTCAACCAAAAGCTCGTGCTGATGGTTGAGTCCCCAGAATATGTTATATATTCTAACACGTAACCTCACATGAGAGCCCTTTGGGGTGGAAGTGTGAATGCAACACATGTCATCCTCATACATGGCGTTAAACATTACACTTGAAATGAGGGGTGGTTGAGATTAGAACCTGTGACCTCTTGTCACAGTAGCTTCTGTTACTATATCAAGAGACTAACTCAACCAAAAATTTAAGCTGATGGTTGAGGCCCTAAGATATGTTATAATGTTATATACACTAACAATATCATACGCTCTTATATGAGAGCTCTTTGGGCTCCTGAGAGGTTTTGGGCATATCCAACATTAGAACATGCCTCAAGGCCAAAAAATGAAAAGCCTCAATATTAAATGATACAGGTGATCGGACGCTCGTATGTATTAAGATAAAGCAGATAGTAGAAGTTTATGATATTAGATAGTAGGGAGCCTCAAATATAAAAAAATACACAAGCTCATAAAATTATTTGTTAGCTTTTGTTTCACACCAATTTAGACTAAAAGTGTGCAAGCGCTAAATATACTCTTAAATCGGCTAAAATTTCACTTCAAATAAGGGTGAATGAATTCACACCCGCAACGTTTTATCACGCAGACTTCTTATACATATGAAGTGAAATCTCAACTAGAAGCTTAAATCGAAAGTTATAGTCAATATGACTATCATAATATGAAATAAAATAAGCATGAAATGCTAGAAAAGGGTACCTTAATAAGTAGGATTTAAGACTTAAATTTAGAGAATATTGACATAAGATACATAAAAGTAAGCTAAATGTGAGTATTAGGTGAATTGTGGTGTTTATATAGAGAGAACAGCAGCAGGTAATGGTAGTAGCTGAAATAGGACACGCGTTGTGCAGTTATTGCTCCAATGTTATTATTTATTTATTTTTAAATTTAATTATTATTGATAATTTAAGTTTAAATAATAATTTGGAAAATTTACATAGAATAACTCAACTTATTCTCATTCGTGATTTTCCTATAATAATTCCGCCTATTGATTAATTATGAATAATCCCAACTTTAAGAGGTATTTGCTTATAGTAAATTTGAATAATCCGGTGATCTGCTATAATAGGTAATTCACTAAAAAAGTAAATTGTAATTTAATTTAAAACTAGTTAAAAAATTTTAAATTTTACATAAAAGATTCTAAATAATAAAAAAATCATAAATTTTTTTAACATCTTTTTCGACATTATTTTAAATTTATTATTTTTCAAAAAAATAAAACTTGCTATAGCAAGTCATCCGATCACCAGATTTACTCTAGGAAAAAACCCCTTAAAGTTGGGATTATTCATGGTAAATCAATAAGTGGAATTATTGTAGGAAAATCACAAATATTGGATTGTTCTAAATAATTTTTCCAAATAATTTTATTTTATAATTAAAATAAATTAAAAGGTATTTCATAATTTTATTATTTTAAAAATGTAGTAACTCCTTACTCGTAATATTAGTCATCGTTCAATGTAGGCTTGCATAATAGGTTACCTACCACTTAAAACTTAGTTCAACGCCAGTTAGAGTTAATGGCACGTAGTGAATAGTGTGATACACATTAGACATTAGTTGCACCTTTTGGCCAAACTTTTGAACAGGTTTTTATATGAAGCAATCCAACAAACAAAACAACCCCAAATTTCATCTCGGGTATGTGTGCTAAGCCGCTAATTGTAAGGAAAATTATATTTTATTTCAGTTAGTGAGTAAATAACACTTGTCAATTTTCAGAAATGATCTTACATTCGATTTTTATAATTAGTCGTATATAATTTATCAAAACTTGTTTGAATTTATTGGTTCCAATTCAAAACTATTAGCTTTATTTGAAAATTTATCCCTAAATTGAACTTGTGTGAACTATTAGTCTGTTGATATCATCATCATCATCCTACCTATTGTATCCCGCTCATAAAAAACTATGGGGAGGAAAGAACGGTGACAATTCATACCCATAAAGGAGAGCACGGCCAAAAAGAGTCCTCCGACTCGTATTAGTCCGTTCATATTGATATGTAATACTAAACCTTGTTTGATTCTTCATTTAAAGTTCTTCATTTAAAGTTCTTATTAAACCTTGTTTGAACTTATTGGTTCTTATTCAAAATTGTTTCATTTATTTAGACTAATTTATTTTTTATTCAATTATGCGTGTTCTAAGCTCAAAGTTTTTAAAAAAACCGACCCAATATTTCATTCATTTCATGGTATATAATTTTTCGATTTTTCGGATAACCTTACTTGTAATAAGATGTAATATAAAAAATATTAATTATTTCATAATTTATTTGTGGATGTGAAGATATGATTTTGTTGAGCAATATTAAACAACCATATTTGTTATACTATATAGTTGTGTACCCTACCTAATGTTTACTATAGCTCATGTAGTGGTAGTTACTTGTATTAAGCATTTTGAACTTTGACATTGCATTGCTTTGCTTGTTGTATAATTAATCTTTTTGTGTTGGCATGTGTGAAGTTGCCCATATAAAGGGTTTAATTGGCATTACACCCTATAATTGATAGTGAAATTCTACTATCCTGCTTTTTTTCACATTATATTACATTTTCTTGCAGTATTGTGATTTATGTACGTTATTATCACCAAAATATGTCTTTATAAAGATAGGTTGTAAGATGAACTTTTATGAGCGAGAAAAATCATCACACTACTTTCAAAAAATTAAAACTTTGACCGTTGACATATATGGCGTCCATTTATCTCGTCGCCAGTTGGTCGCCATCCACTTTAGTACATCAGACGAGGCTTTTCTCGTAGCCAGTTCATCGCCAATGGCGATAAGCTCAATCCCGTCGCTTTTTTCCGATGCTATTTTAACACTTATTTGTAGTGTAAGAGCAAAAGGGCCGGCTCTAGATATGTTGGGGCCCAGGGCGAAATAGCACATCGAGGTCTTTTTCCTTTGCAGTTTATCACATATATAGACCCTTCTACAACCAATAATTTTGATTTTTCGACATGCCCTGGGCGACGGCCCCTCTTACCCACCCTTAGGACCGGCCATGGAGCAAATGATGTGATAAACTTTAAAGTTACTTCCTTTGTTCCTTAATGAATTTCCCACAATGAATGTTCACAACATTGTTATCAAAATCACGATTTTACAGTTTTACAATCCAAAAACAAGCGAGCAATCCAAATCGTATGTAGAATCGTAAGTTGTAACATTCTTACGATTCTAATTAAAATAAAATTTGTAGAGGTAGAATAATTATATTACACGATTTTACGATCCTACAATTTAGTGAGCCGATTCTAAAAATTTATTCTCATTTTTAAAATTTTTTTCTTATGTGTTATCTTTCATCTGTTTGAAGATTTAAATTTATTATTAATTGTTTTTCCATTTAATTCTTAAAAATAAAGTGAATGGAACTTTAATTCATAAAAAATTCTGACTGGATAGGAAATTTAAGTTTTTTGTATAATCTTACGATCTTAAGATTCGATTCTAACAATTCAATCTTACATCTCTGAAGGATTTCAAGTAGAATCTCGATTATAACAACTTTATCAACGGAAATTAAGAAAATTATAATCTCTTAGATAGTGAATATATTATTTTTATTGAATAAGAAATTTGATGTAGGAGAAGGGAGGACAATAAATATTAAAAAACATTAAAATATGGAAAAGTATAGGAAACATAACTAATAAAAAAATATTTTTATAAAATTAGTGAAAATCTTATGCGACTACTAATATGTTAAAATGATGTTAGTGGAAAAAATTTGAGAACTATAATAATTATTAAAATTTGAGATGACTAAACAGAAACAACGCCTCTCCTAAGAGATCGTCTTTATAAGAGATGACTCTCTAGGCCCAGGCCCAATAATTAAAATAAAAAGAAAAAAAATCTAAAAATTGGCGTTGTTGAGCCTATTTGGAGTTGGTGTTATAACTTATTAATGTTGGTGTTATAATCTATTAAAGTTGGTATTATAATCTATTAGAGTTGGTATTTGGAGTTAGTGTTATAACCTATTAAACTTGGTATTATAACCTATTTGGAGACAACAACTTTAATATGTTATAATATCAACTTCAATAGGTTATAACATCAACTGTAAATAACTTACAAAACATGCATTTTTCTGATAGTTGTATTTCTAAGTAATAATGAATCGACCTACTTGAGACGCGTCTCTTATAAAAACGGTCTCAAGTAAAATTTTATGAAATTAAAATAATTTTTATAGGAACAATAAATATAACATTTTAAAATGGCAAATGAAAACTTTTTTAAAAAGCGAAAGGTTAATCATTAATGAGAATGCTCTAAAATGAGCACCGCTATATATTTAATTAATGAATTGGACAGTTTAATAGTTTCCAACAAGTTTTAACATCATCTGAGCAATCATCTGCATGCTTATTCAATTTCATCAAACAATTGATTAATTTTAATATTTAGAGACCCGATTTCAGATCACAAGTTATTGACTTGTTTAACATCAAATACACCCTTTGTCGTCCATTATTTCAAACATTTTTTAATTTTTTTTAATAATATGGATACCTGATTTGTTAATAAAGAGTCATACGACATCTATATTAGAGATAAAAATTAGTAAGTACATAGCAACTAAAACCAAATATAATTCAAAAATAAAAAAACTACAATCGTTGTGTATGAGATTTGACAATTCTGAATATCCTCTTCCACATCGCTGTTTGATACAGTCTTTTAGGGGGTCTTTCGTTCTGTTATAGTCTTGAGATAGAATTGAATTTGATGTAGTTGATGATAATTGCAATTTTGGTGTCTGCTGCATTATCGCATTAATTTCTACCAAAAAATGAACTAATGACCAAAATTCATAACTCCAAACTCTTGCAAGGAGAGACTTCAAAACCCAATATATGGGTTGAATCAACCCAATGAATGGGTATAACAACTCTCTTACAGGGAGAGGACAAAAATTTATTCTAATCATTAAAAAAACTTAAATGGGAGAAATTAGGGGCTTACCATCAATCTTTAAAGATTGATGATAGCCCCAAACTAACTATAGATATTAGAGATAAAATTTTATTCTAATTATATTAAAATTTTCAATTATTTGGTTTATGCTTGATACTTCATGAATTGTATTAAATTATGTTTTTTTTTGAGAGGATTATTAAATTATGTTATGTGTACTTTAAATATGTGAAAATGCTATTAATCGGCAACATTTTCATGTTCATTCCTTTATAGATGTCAATTAATATCCTTTGAGTCCAAAATAAAATCAAATAATACTTATAAATATATGTACAAAATTGAAGTCTTATACTTCACTTAATTTCTATGCTTGGCTAACGTGGGTGTAAGATGCAGGATTTCAGTTATTTGTAGGTTTTTCTCGCTTTGTAGACTCTTTTGATCGCCCTCTCCTTATGGGTATGAGACGTCGTCTATCTTCCCTCCCCAAACCCTGACCATAGATATAGTCTATGAGCGGGATATACTGGCATGATGATGATAAATGACGACATGTATTATCTTTTACATGAGTGATTAGAGTTTAAAACCTATAAAGCGCGTTTTGCCTTAATTAGTTAATTTATTCAATGATGATTGTAATTTTTTTTATTTTGAATTGTTGATCACCTTTTTCTTCCTAGATTCGTCAAACTGAAAGTTTTTTTCTAATTATCCATAAATTACTAATCCCTGGCTTTTATATTGTCAATTACATTTAGGGGGTGTTTGGTATGGAAATATAAAATCTAATGGAAAGGGAAATGATAAACAAGAGTAAGGGTAAAGGTATGTGTTGTAGTTAGATGTTGTTTGGTATGAAAAATATAAGGGAAATATTTAATTAATCATAGAAAGGGAATTGGTTACTTGACATAAAATGGTGGTAACAAAGTAAGGGTATCCATTATCCTCAAGAAAGGGATTGGATTAATCCAATATCATACCAAACAAAATATTTAGAGTAATGGTATTTGAATCCCTTACTTAGTATGAAAAAGTTCATACCAAACACCCCTTAGAATAATCCATATTACACAGGGAGAATAATTTTAACAATTATTTTTGTGGATATTAAAAATTTGAAACATATCTATGTGCTATGTATATTGTTGGATTCATCTTAATGGTTATATAGATATTACCCACTTCAATATTCAAAGTTTCTATAAAAATAAATGTATTTTTAAATGTATTTGTTGAGTTATTTGATCTATTATCTTTTAAACACCAATAACTTACTTTTTTAAAATTAATCGCTTTTCTCTAGTATTTCTTTCTAAGGGAGTATAAGTATGGATTGTCCGTCATCCTATTTTCGAGCGGGAAATTGGAATGATGATGATGAATTTAGTCATTTAAAAGAGGTAGTCAAATTGATGCATCTCCTTAAATTTGGATATTATTTGTATTAGTTTTGCTTGTAAAGAATTTAAGCTAAATCCCACGAGTTACTCCTTTAGTCCATTTAGCTATAGTCTATTCGATGCTGGAAATTAATGGAAGACGCTGGTGTCTTGATTAGAGGTGCTCAACATGCCGGGGCGGGTCAAAACCCGTTTAAATTCGACCCACTTTGATCCGTTTTTAAAAGTTCATGAAATAGTTATTTAAATATATATGGCTCGTTGGGTCGACCCACTAATGTATATAATAATATCATTTAAAATTATAAAAAATGATAATTTTTTTTGCAATTAATTCTTATAATTGTCCGAACCCGACCCGACTCTTTACACCAAGGTTCATTAATGACCCAAATTAAAAAAAAAAAGTTCATTAATTGCCCGACCCGCTAATGACCCGTTAAAATGTAATCCCACTCCTGACCCATTGGGTAGACCCTCCCCGTTGAGCACCTATAGTCTTGATTAAGATTTTGGGAGTACCTATAAAAAAAATGTGGGAGTAAAAAAAATTGATAATCGAACAATAATTAATTGACAAATTTCCAAACGAAATAATTTTACGATGAGATTATATGTATTAGATGACTCAATGTAAACTTGTTATAACCTTAAAGTGATCACTTATAACTTTATTTTGCATTCTTTTGTTATTTGAATTAGATGTCACCATCTTGTATTAATTAATGTAGTATCATTCATACAATTCATTTTTTTTCTCTCACTTAACATCATATTTGTTATATTAAAAGGACAAAATATTATTCATTTTGTCACTCTCAATTTGCATCACTTTTGAATTTTAGTTTGCTCCACTAATTTTGCACCATTTTCTTTATTGGTAATTAATAATTTTGATTTAATATAAGCGACAGGTTTAATTAAAAAAGAAATTAATGATCTCATTCGCTTTCCTTTAATCTCATCACAAACTAATATACACATATGTTAACCATTTATTTTTTGGAAAAAAAATATCAGAATAATCTCATGATTTTCCTACAATAATTTCACTTATTGATTAACCATAAATAGCCCTAGTCTGGTGGTTATTCTCCTAGAATAAACCTGATAACCTAATAACTTGCTATAACAAATTGTTTAAAATATTTTTTTATGTAATATTACAAGTTTTTAGAATATAAACTAAAATAAAATCTCGATAAAAATTGTTTAAAAAATGTTGAAAAAAAATTTTGATTTGTTTTTACTATTCATAATTTTTTATATAATATTTCAAAATTTTTCTTTAATTATGCATTAATTTTCATTTTACTTTTTTGATGAATTAACTAATATGACAAGTCATCGGGTTACCCAAGTTCACTATAGACAAATCCCCCTAATATTAAAATTTATTAATAGCTAATTAATAGATAATTTTTCATTATTTTTATTATCTACTTATATTTTCTTATCTTATTTTTTCAACTTACTTTTCACATTTTATAACTTATTCAAAATTAAAAAGACTAAGGGACTACTAACTCAAAAAAAAAAGGAACTACTAGACTGCAACCAATCAATCATAGTCTCTTAGAGACAGAGCAAAAATTAACAAATTATTAAAAACCCTATATACTTACAATATTTATTATAATTTTTTACGATTACGCGATGGAACATGTTGAATTGTTTAAATTATTTTTTTTCCCAACCTTAAGAATGGCCGTTAGGTGATTACCCGCGGAGTGGAGTTATACGAAACATTTGAACCCGCACAATGGAAAAACACAGCCCGCCCTTTGCTAAAACATTGAGTCCCAAAAATCCCAATTCACAATTCCCTCTCAAATTTCAAAAATCTCTCTCTTTTTTCTTCAATTTCCTTGATCAAACTTTTTTTCGCACCAAATCTATTCTCTCTTCTTTTGCTGTCCGATCAATACTTTCACTTCCATTGTCTTTAGGGTTTCCTTTTTCTGTTTCGCTAGGGTTTTTTCCTTTTAAACTCAACTCCATTTCTGTTGAAGTCATCAATGGCTACGGAAGATGCAGACAAGCAACCGGAAAACGAGGTGGAAAGTGGAGGAGTGAAGGAACTTGAAGAGGATGTTTTAGGCAAAGAACAAAAGGAACGAGTAGACGACGAGAAGCCGAAAAATGAGCTGGAAAGTGGAGGAGGAAAAGAACTTGATGAGGAAGTTAAAGGTGAAGAACAAAAGGAACAAGTAGACAACAAGAAAGATGTTGAGGTGAAAGATGATGCGAAGGAAGAGAAAAAAGGTAAAGATGATGTGAAGAAAGAGAATAAGGATAAAGATGATGTGAAGGGAAAGATTGAGGATAAAGAAGACGAAGAAGAAGAGAAGAAGGTTAATAATGGTAAGAGAGGTCGCAAAATAGCTGATGAAGAACAGGAAGTTCAAGAACAAGAAGATCGTGAGGAAAAAAAGTTCTCGAAGAAGATGAAGCTAACTCCTCCGTCTGATCCCAAAGAAGCTACTACTCCCAAAGAAGTTACTACCCCCAAAGTTGATAGGCCTACAAGAGAGCGAAAATCTGTTGATAGGTATTTAAGTGCTCCTCTTAGTCGTTCTCCTGTTAAACAATTGTCTATTGCTAAGGTGAGTTTTTGTTGTTAATATTCTCTCAGTAATTTAAGCAAAAATTTGTTTTTCGTGTATGTTTACTTTTTGTTCTAAATTTAGGTTTTTTGACAAATTTTAGGGCAGTGGAACGCATCTCAAGGATATTCCTAATGGTTTGTGTTTATTTTTCTTTTTATTTATCTTGTTTTCATTTTGCAAATACTTTCTTCTTGTTGCAGAATGCAAGTTTTAAGTATATAATTGGTTGATTGTATGAAACACTGCATATTTGTTGAGCACAATTGGATCAAGTGTTTGTAGAAGAAATATAGATGTATTTACCAGGGGGTTGGAATTGAAGAGATTGACATTATTATTTAAAGAAACAATGGATGAGGATTGTGACATTGATTTATTTTTTAACAACTTTGTTTGGATTGAAGAGATTAGAAGGAAAGGAAGGGGATGGAATTGGAGGGTAATTTTCTTTGTCTGGATACCAATTTTGTAAAGTGGGATTTGGATTGTGTCCTTTAGTTTTGTTCATGGCCAAAATTCTCTAAAGGTGTAAATATTTATATGGAAAATGATACTCCCTCCAATTTAGAGTTAATGTCTTATTTGGTTTTTGCGCGCTTGTTAATGTACTAATTCAATCCATAATATTTCTAATTGTATATAATTAAAATTTATAAAAAGTTGATATTACTAACCTTCACTTTGAGACGAATCAAATATGATCCCATCCCACTTAACTATATTTGAACTTATAAAGTATTAAATATAAATTAAGAGTGAGATGTGAATAGTGTTTAAAAAGCAAATGGACATTAACTCTGAATTGGAGGGAGATATTTTTTCTCTCCTTCCCCTTCTTTCCTAAACAAACAAGGGATATTTGTTCTTGTATTCTCTTCCTTTTTGTTTTTCCAACTTTCCTTCCTCGTCTCCTTTCTCTTTCCTCGCAAATTTTTCTAAACAGTGTAAGGGCTCAATGACTTAGATTAGGGGCAAAGCAAACCCTATCTTATACTTTTTTTTTTTTTTTGAAATTTGAGGCCTTAAAAACAAGTAAATAATCTAAAAAAAGTGATATCACTAAAATAAACTAATATTTGAGGCCTTTTAATTTAGGAGGTTATGTGCTCTTGGGCACCTTAAACATGCCTAGGGTTAGAACCACCCAATTCTTAGATACAAAACCTTATTGTAGTTTATCAACTGTGGAAAGTTTTTGTGTGTTACACTCAGTTTATTCTAATTTTTTTATTGTTGTGTCTTAAGGGTTTTGATTAAGTTTCAATTTCTGCTGCACTACTAGGGGCCATGTTGTTGGCCCGATGGATCGAGCAACTACCTTGGCTGTTTATAGTGTCATGAATCACAGATTTATTTTGCAAATGATTAGTTTTATCATTGATGTTTTGAACTATTCCAGTGGCTTATAAGCTCTCAAAGAGGAAACCTGATGACAATCTGCAAATGCTGCACATGATTCTTTTTGGAAAGAAAGCAAAGGTTTGCTGCATTCTTTTTTTAATGTTTGTGAAATTTTTCCCAACAAAATATTTAAAAATGTCTTCTTGTCTTAGGAAGGTAATTATGAATCTGATAAGCATTTTGGTTATTCCATTTGCCTATTTTAGGTACAAAATCTGAAGAAAGATATTGGTCAATTTTCTGGTTTTGTGTGGGCTGACAATGAGGTAGGCTGTTATTTTTTTCTTGCTGAAAGTCATTATCATTTTTTTGTTTGCCAGGAAGTGATAGCTTAATGCAGTTATTTGAGAAGTAAATGGATCAACAACTTCTAGAACTAAGAATACTCATGGACCTTTCCATCATCTCTTGGTTGTTGATCAGTCTTCTATTAGAAATCAATAGTAACACACATGAACAATAACTCTCAATAACACTAATGTTGTCTATTTGTTGAGAGTTATGTTTCATGTGTCTTGAGTTCTTTGAAAGAATAAGTATAATTTGTTTACAAACTAGTAATGTTAAGGTGTTATGTCTAGGATTCAATAAATAGGTGTTATGTCAAGGATATGCTTTGGCTGGCAAAGTAAATTATCTTTTTTTTGGTCAAAGGGAAGGGGGCTCGTAGGATTGGTTTCATTAAGTTATATATTTTATCCCTTTCTATGGTAGCATTTATTTCATCGAGTAGTTAGCTAGTTGTCTCTTTTTGCATGAGAGGGGTGGGTGGGTGGGGAGGGGGTGTTGGTGTTCTTTAATTGAGCGTTGATGTGCATTTTGTGTTTCTTCTTTCACTTTGCTTGAAAAGCAATTGCATTTTGATGTGCATTATGTAAACATTTTTTGTTGATGGAGTTTTATGTTTCTTATTATTTTAGTGTGATTAACGTTAGGTTTATCTATTACTTTCCTTTTCACATTTTTATGTTCACTTCAACTCTAGTATTTCAATATAGTTCAAATAGTTTTATTAAGTTGCAAAGAATAGGACCTTAATTTATCTCTTTCCATTATACCATTCTTGTCTGTTTTGTGGTGTATGGTTGGAAAAGAGTGGTGATGTGTCTTGAACAAGTGTTACAAATTTATTGGTTTGAATTGCTTCTTTATTTATGTCTTTTGACATTTGCTACTTCACGCTCTCTTAAGTTTGTCCCAAATGATTAGTATTGGTGATAGTGTCTTTGGATCTTATAAAAGTATGAGAGCCTTTATTTATTTCTCCTGATGTTTATCAACAATTAATTGTTTCCATGCTGGCAGGAAAAGCAACGAGCTAAAACAAAGGAGAAGCTTGACAAATGTGTCAAAGAAAAATTGTTGGATTTTTGTGACATACTCAATATTCCTATAAATAAATCTACTAAAAAGGTAGATATTAGTATAGAAAAATCTTTTCATTCCATTGTTTTATGAGTTTGAAATTATCTTTCATCTTAATTATCTCTTAGGAAGATCTATCTGTGAAGCTGTTGGAATTTTTAGAGTCACCACAAGCTACAACTGAAGTTTTGCTTGCTGATAAAGAGCAGGTCTTTGTTAGCCTCTTTATTCTTTTACATGAGGTATTTTTATGTTTAGCTATACTGAAAAACTTGGTTTAATGTTTTTCCGTGATTTGCAGAACACAAAAAAGAAGAAAAAAAAGGCAACACCTAAGAGTTCAAAAGCTTCTTCTGCTAAAAACTCTGCTAAGGTTTGTTGTACCTTTCTTGACCGTATAATTTGCTTTACTTTCTCTGAAATAATGCTTGGATAAGTGTTCCTAGTATTATGGCTAGTGATGATACCAATGTGCTCATATTCCACAATTACCCCCTGGCCTTAGATGAACACATACTTTAGAAAGAGTTTTTGGTGACATCAATTTGGTTAATTTGAAATTCTTTACAATTACGATATGGTGCGACCTTGTTTTTGCACTGTTGTTTGAGGACTCTTTTCTTTTTTGCTTATTATACATAGTTGCGTATGAATGTTTTTGTAGTTGAATTTGGATAGGATGTCATATTCCAAAGCTCTTCAAAAATTCATCATCGATTCTTTCTTGATATCTATTGTGTAAGGTTTGTAATGTTTGATGAAACAAATATGGAATAGCGCTTACAAGAACTTATTATAGGGTGATAAAGAGGCTAATTGCTACCTATGTAAAAAATGTCTTTTTGAAATACCTTTAAAGCTTTAGCTTTACCTTTACCTTATAAAAGTATTGTTGCTAGAATCACATATTAAGCATTAGTTAGTTACTCATTCTTTGATTGCTGAACTAGTAGAAAAAATTGGATCAATGTTGAATTATAATTAATTTTTTTTTACGTTTTCTTTTCGTTTTTTTTTCTTTTGTGTGGTATAAAATTGGAGAAAAATTAAGGTTGAGAGGGAACACACAAACAATTAACAATTAGAGTAGTAGTAAAATGTCTACCACAACACTTACAGACCAAAATTTTGAGTAACTTTGTTATCATTGCTCAACTAATATAACTTATTCATGGAATTCAAAATTTACATTCACCATTAACATTGCAAACACTAATGTTTGGTTTTTAAGCTCACTTAGTACTTTGTTGTTTGCTATTTTTAAGAGGAAAAATTACCTAGAATAATCCAACCTTTTTATGATTTCTCTACAATAATCTCACCTATTTATTAACCATGAAAAATTCCAACTTTAAGGGGTATTTTCCTAGAGTAAACTTGGGTAACCCGATGACCTGCTATAGTAGGTAATTCACCAAAAAAATAAATTGAATATTAATTTAAAATTAGAGAAACATTTTGAAAATTTACATAAAAAATTCTAAATAATAGAAAAAATCAAAAATTTTCTATGAATATTTTTTAACATTTTATTTTAATTTATCTTTTTTTTTTTTAAAAAAACTTAATATAGTAAGTCATCCTGTCACCAGGTTTATTCTAGGAAAGTGCCGCTCAAAATTGGGATTATTTGGTTAATCAATAGGCGGGATTATTGTAGGAAAATCATGAATAAGTTGATTATTCTAGGTAATTTTTCATGTTTAATATTAATATTCACGATTTCAAGCATTTAACTGGCTCTTTTGTGAGCTACCCTCAAATCTCTATAGTCATAGTCCTTTCTTTATGTTTTGTCCAAAAACCTTTGAGATGGCCAATAATCCACCATTTCTCTCTACACTTGGCCTTCTTTAAGCCCCTCAATGGCTAGATTACGATTTCAAGCATTCAACTAGCTCTTTTGTGAGCTACCCTCAAATCTCTATAGTCATAGTCCTTTCTTTATGCTTTGTCCAAAAACCTTTGAGATAGCCAATAATCCACCATTTCTCTCTACCCTTCTTTAGGCCCCTCAATGGCTAGATTTTTAGACAAATCCTTTTCATATTTCCCACAAATGTACATGCTTAGACAAGTATCTTAGTTGCTTGTACGAGAACCAAAATAATGCAAAGGCCTCACACAAATTGCTGGTTTGAGTAGTAGGGTGCTCATTTGTGCACTACTCGTCTTGGGATGGGGTGTGCTTGTTTGAGCATAGCCTGTCTTCCAGCATATCTACCTCGCCTTTTGGTTGCTTGTTGGAGCACTAAGCTTGCTTATTTGAGCTTCATTGATTATTGAAATGCTCAATTCTAGACCACTGGCCAATCTTTTTTTCCCCCTTTTTCTGTAGTCTTATTATCTTCGATATCACATCAAACAAATAGATAAGATAGTAAAGCAATGTAATAATCAACTTTTAATCATAATTTTACTCTTTTTAAAAGATAGTTCATTTTCATTGAACTTCATAGATATTTGACATAATTTCTAGTTCCGTTAGAAGAAAAGACTTATTAGTCTCATCTGAAATGCTTTTCTAAGCTTTGTTAACAAGAAAAATTGTAAGGTCTTCAATGCCATGACCAAATTTGATCTTAAAAAGGGGTTTGGGTGTAAGATAGGATCGTGGTGGCCTAGACTCGGTAAGGTGTGGTCATGTCTATCGATTATTTCTATCTTTTCTTATGGTTCAATTTTAAAGAAAGGACTGGTAAGGTGGTTTGGGCCTGTTAGTGAACGTGCCTTATGACAAATATTGGCTAGGCCTGGATGCCTTTTGTTTGATCCTATTGGCTTTGCCAAAGCTATCATTATACATTTGCAAGAACGATTTATTAAACTTCACATAGGTTGGTGCTAGTGTTGTCTAGTTTGCTTTCACATCTCCATGATATCTGTTCCAAACTGTGGTTTGTTAGCGTTTTTTCATAGTGCAGAAAGTGCAATGATGAAATTAGATACTAGGTGTCAATTTTAAACCACAGTTTGATCTTTTGCCAGGAAAAAGAAATGCTACATTTAATGGAAATTTACAGAGGTTAAACCCTAGATCCAAAATTTTAAGATATAACGTATAAAGTGAAGATCAGAATGGTTGGGCCAATTTACTGAGGCTAGACGGTAATGGATTTACGATAATGAAATTCTAGTAGATAATGGAAAGTTTTAACCTTAAGTTTATTTTTGGTAAACTGAAAAAAAACAAGTTTGCACTTCGAAAAAAAAAAGTAAGGCTTTCATTGGGGGTTGAGAATATTTTGAAAATGCTAATGGTAAACCCTTTTTTTTTTTTAGTGAAAGAGACTCCAGGGTCTATGCAAGTGTGATTTAAGCTCTTTGTCTGATCAAGATGGAGTATTAATACCATTGTTAATTGATTTCTCAAATATAGATTACTAATTTTCTTTTGCAGTTTTGCTGAAGTTTTAATGACATGATTATCTCTCCTCATACACTGCCTAACAAAATCTTACATCAAAATTTCCAAAGCAGAATACTCTAACTGGGAAAAAACGGAAAAGGAGGGAAGAAGAGGATGAAGATGTTGATGCTGATGACATAGATGATAATGAGGATAGCGGTCAGGATATTGATTCAGACCAAGAGGAAGAGGGCATTATAGAAAGTAGTTTGACCAAGGATGACGCTGAAGCTGAAGATGGGAATAAGTCTACAAAGACTAAAAAGAGTAGGTCTGAGAAATCGACCAAAACACCAGCAAAATCTGCCAAGAAAACCCCAAGTGCACCAGATAAATACTTGGCTGCTGCTGGAGCCTCTGCCTCATGCTCCAAAGCAAAGGGATCTTCAAGTAAGAAACAGGTTGAGGAGGAAACCAATAAAGAGAAGCCTATTCCAGTTGAGGATAAGTCCTCCGGCAAGAAACAAAAAAGCGACTCCGCAGCTAAATCTGCTATCAAAGATCAAGGTAAATTTAACTGTATTATCTTCAAATGTATATTTTGAGAGTTTAGAGTGTCTTTTGCTTGTTACTGGATAGTGGCTACATAAGGCATAACCTCCTTGATTATTTGTGAAATGTTCTTTGATAACATGAGTGTAATAGTGCCAATTTATACTGACCTGATTTTGGCCTTGAATGAAGGTGACAGATTCTGCAAATTATTTGATATATTAGAGTGATATTTTCTGAACCCAAAATTAAATACTTGACTATCTTTATTAATGCCTATTCAAAGAAGCCCAAGATCAATTCAGAGCCAAGATGAGAGAACCTAAACCGTAATAACCCAGTTTTTCGTCAACTGTAGGATTTGTTCATAATGTACACCTGAAATGAACCTGATCCACCCAATGCCAGCCCAATTGTTATATTTCAACTGTTTGGTTGGCTTTCTTAAGCTATCCTGAGCATTTTAAAACATTTCCCTGCTGTGATTGCTTATCCATGTGTTCTTTATTATTTTAGCAGTGTGGTGACATTTATTTATTTTGTTATTCTTTCTGCCTTATAGGTAAAGGGAAATCAAAAGAAGAAGCAAAATCGGAGCCAACAAATGATGAACTACGTGCTCAGACAGAAATTCTTCTGACAGAAGTGGACTTTGATACTGTAAGAAATCTTGATCTCTATGTTTCTGTAATAAGTCTTTTTTGAAGTAGTTTATTAACCTTCTGCCTTATTTAAATCATCTGTAGGAAACCATATCAGATATACTTCAACGTCTTGGTATGCTACCTTTAACTCTTCTTTAGTTTCAATCTCGTCTTGTGATTTTTGATGCATTATTGATTGTTCCCTTGATTTACTAGCGATCAAGCCCACAAGTGCTTGTATATGAGCTTGCTTGTTTTAGTTAATTCTTTTAGGGAAATGAGACCAAGGTTCATTAGATAGCATTCTATGCTCTTTTATCAAAAAAGAAAACCTTAAGCTCACCCATCAATCATCAGTATATATTTAATAATACATTTTTGTTAAGATCATGTTGGCCTGGCCGTAGCCTAGCTGCTACTAAATAAAATACTGTTCTGATGCATTGTGCTTTACCCTAGAAGTATAAACTTCGTTTGCTTTTTAAATTAAAATATGCTGAAAGAATGACTTCATAGTTTTAGGATTGTTTTAGCATTATTGATGAATGCTGTTCTGATGCACTCTGCAGTCACTTAATTTAAAAGCAATCGTGAATGCTGGTGTCATTCCGTTGATGCATTTTAGTGATACGGCTGTAATGTGTTTTCAGGTACTCACTTTGGCGTGGACTTGATGCATAGGAAGGTAGAGGTTAAAGCCCTTATTGTTGAAATAATTGAAAAAATGGCAAATGAGGAAGATGACGACGATGATGGTGAGGATGCAGAGGATGATGGAAAGGATTAAATAAGGATGTTCTTGGCTTTGGCTTATTTTGCAATTGGGATTTGATTAAAGCATTTCAATTGAGAAGTTTTATTCTTCATACCATAGAGGTTGTAGACTTGTAAATTAAAGAGTCTGCGCCATGAAATTTTCTGATCTTTGTGTATTATAAGAGTCTGATCTTTGTGAGGATGCAGAGGATGATGGAAAGGATTAAATAAGGATGTTCTTGGCTTTGGCTTATTTTGCAATTGGGATTTGATTAAAGCATTTCAATTGAGAAGTTTTATTCTTCATACCATAGAGGTTGTAGACTTGTAAATTAAAGAGTCTGCGCCATGAAAATTTCTGATCTTTGTGTATTATAGTCATAAATAACTCTTTTTTACTCAATATTAGGATATTAGGATTAGGGTGTTTCTTAACATCCTATTTTTGTATTTGACAAGTACAGATTTGTAGGATTTGACTAAGTAGCTCGGTTTGAAAGGAGTTGAGCAGTTATACCGAGTGTTTATAGGAACTTGATAGTAAAGTTTTGTAGTAGATTTGCAACTCATTCCTACTTTAATAGTTGAGCAAAATACTCCATAGTATCAAGTAACAACTCATTCCTACTTTGTGCGTACAAGGTTGATTATAAAAACTGAATAACCGTTGAGTTCAAGCTTTTTAACTTTTGAATTTTGATTAAAAATTAGTAAATTACTCTTTCTACATAGTATCATATTATCAACTAAAAAAACTGGAAAATTTCATATGGCATTTTCACAATGATTTGCAACATGGAATAATCTTTGGATTATTGCTATATTTATTAATAATATGATTAATTAATTGATATATTTATTAAACTAAATAAGGTAAAGTTGATTTTTTTTTATTAATCTAAAATAAATCCATCAATCATACTATTAACTAAAAGAAAAAATTTCATGTGACATCCATTCAAAGATTTCTCACATGGAATAATCAAATTAATTAATTCATCATCATCATTATCATACCCAGTATTCTCGCACATAGATAGATCTATGGTCAGCGTTCGGGGAAGGAGGCTCGACGGCGTCTCATACCCATAAGGAGAGGGCGGTCCAAAGAGTCTTTTGGCTCAAGAAGAGTCAATCAAATTAATTAATTGCTATATTTTAATAAACTAAATTGCATAATTTAATAAATTGCATTTAATCTTGACTAATATATCTACCATTTAATATCTTTAACTAGCATTTATTTATAATTAAATTGAGTAAATTAGAAAATATATATACCACATCATATATTCTAGACAATTTCTAAAATTATAAATAATTTATACATATATTGTCAAAATTGAGTAATTTACTATATAATATCTCAAGATTTATATATATTGATGTTAAAAAAATCGTGCATTGCACTGGATTCTATACTAATATTAACTTTTCATCATCATTACCATTATTTATTACCAACAAATGATCAGTTAATGTTACACTTTCTTATTAAGGAGGGAGGGCGTGGGCCATTACATTGTTTGTAAATAGTCATTTTGTCTTCCTTAATTTACACAACTTTTTATTTTATTTGTACCACGAATTTTATATTTTTTTCTTTTATCAAATATTTATTTATTTTTTGGTGTTATTCTATAAATTGATTCGCCATTCCATTAGTTTTAAAAATAATTAATATGAAATGAGAGGTAGATAATAGCACTACAATAAGGACATAGTTAAGTTGTGGTCCATAAATGTGATGTTGTGATGTGGTCATGATGTGTGCTTTCAACTTCAAAAAGATGAGCATAATTGTAAATTGTAATACTGCCATTTCAATAATTGTTCAAACTTTTATTTTAAATAAATCAAAAACAAGAAAACTACTCATACTAAATGTTAATATAAATAGAATCGTACATGTTACCAGAGATTCTACATTGGTATTCTTTGTCGTGTTGTGTTTGCACCAAATTATTTAAATATATAAAATAGTGAAAAAACTACCTAGAATAATTCAAACTATTCATGACTTTTCTACAATAATCTCATCTATTGATTAACCATGAATAATCCCAAGAGGGGCATTTCCTAGAGTAAACCCGATGACCGAATGACTTGCTATAGCAAGTTTTATTTTTTTTTAAAAAAAGATAAATTAAATTAAAATGTCAAAAAAAATGTTTAAAAAATATTCATAAAAAATTTATGATTTTTTTTATTATTTAGAATTTTTTTGTAAATTTTTAAAAATAGTTTCTAACTTTAAATTAATATTTAATTTATTTTTTTGGTGAAGTACCTACTATAGGCTATAGCAGGTCATTGGGTTATCCAAATTTACTCTAGGAAAATACCCCTCAAAGTTGGAATTATTCATGATTAATCAATACGTGGGATTATTGTAGGAAAATCATGAATAGTTTGGATTATTCTAGGTAATTTTTCCTAAAATATTTTGTGTTATACTCATATAGTGCTAATTCAAAGGAACGAAGATAATTATACATGAAAATGACTATAGCGTAGTTCTTACTTTATCAATTACATACTAGATTGATGTATCCAAAATTTTCACTTAAAAAAAAAGTATTTTGAAGAATTACTGATATAAATATTTACTCATCTAAATTTCGCAAATTGAAGTAAGAGTTTTTGTAGATATTTCTACGTCTCATTTAAATTGCTACATTATTTATCTCTATGTGAAACTTTTGCGGAAAAAAGTGAAAACATGTGATAGAGATAATATAGTTTAACAAACTCAATGGAACAAAGCAATTGATCTTGTTTGATCTTCTCTACACGAAAAATGCTAATTGTTAAGCTTTTAGCAATTAAATCTTCTTAACATAAATAGTACCCTCAATATTTTAAAGCTCTATAATTATTTTTTTATATTCCATTGCTAATAATGCTATGAATATATTTATGGTACTTATTTATTTATTCATCATTTGTTTTAATAAAAAACTATTTGCATATGAATATGAATTTTAATTATAAAGAATTTGCATTATTTGAGTTTTGTCTAATATATTATTTTTGTAGGTAATAAAAACTAATTATGGAGAGATTGATTATACATTTAAGTGAATTTTTATACACTTGAAATATAAAAATCAGTCACTTTCTCATTTTATATGTAAGCCGTAATCATAAAATATAACTAATACTCTATATGATTGCTAAACATAAATTAATATGAAATATAATTCATAAGATATTTAATTTCTTAAACATATAATTGAACCAAACATTATTTTGATTGCAACTTAAATTATTGATCTCCAAGTTAGAAATATAAAAAAAATTATGTTTCTAGTTGAAAAATGTACAAATATAGATTCAACAACAAAATCAATTAAGACTATAATAATAGGATAATATAGGGTGTAAGAACTTAGGCCCATGGAATATGGATCTCCAATGGGTATCAACTAATGAGATGATGGACTTGATATGAGACTATTGATTGATTGTTTGGAGGAATATAATGCTATTTGAAGTAAATCATCATTTTTATGTGGAAATTTTTGTATGATCATAATCTTAGCTTCTATACAGACTCAAGCAATTACTAAGGTATATAAAAGTATTTAGAATAAGAAAATAAATTAGGTTCGTCGGGATAGTTTGTTGCATAATTTTAGCTTATTTAGATTTACTATATATTTGGATAATCAAATCGTCTATTCTTAGTGTTTGGTAGATTAGCTAAGTGAAATAAATTTTCACAAAAACATGGGTGAGAGTGTCTCACTAGTGAAACACGTCTTATTGGGTTGGTCCAATTATATATATATTTTTTTTCCAATTTCACAAATTAATGTCAATTTCAAATTTCAAGAATTGAAAGACCAATTTAAAGACTGAGAAGATCAATTTTAAGGATTTAAAATTGACACTTAAAGTCATAGAATTTGACATTTTAAGACTTAAAAGGTCAATTTTAATACTTACTCTAAAAAACTAATTTCAAAACTTAAAAGACAAATTACAGGACATTTAATTTTTATTTCAACTTTAAAATAGGATGACCCAAACATTAAAATAGATATTAAAAACTTTGAAATTGACCTTTTTAAGCTTTAAAATTAGATTTTTTAAGTCTTAAAATTGTCCTTTTAAGTCTTCAAATTAGTATGTTAGACTATTTTAAAAAAATTATTGGGCCTAGACAATTACATGGATTAAACCATCTCTCACAGGAAAATAACTAAATTAATTAATTTAATCATCCACTCTAATCATCGATCGACCATTTGCCAAACACCATCGATATATTTTTATGGTCAAAACTAAAAAATACAGCAAATTGGAGGGTCCATAAAATTACTGTTTGTATTATTTGAGGTTTGGTCTTTAATGGTCACAAATCCATGAAAATTACTTTAGTCACATCTTGCTTAATCTTCATAGTGATCATATCCTGTTCTAATTGGAGCATTATGAAACATTATTTGGGCCCTCATTGCCATTGGTTGTAAACCCATGAAAAATACGTAAAATATTTTTCATTCAATTTTTGCTTTATTTTTTTTATTATAATCTCAGCTATAAATTAACCAAAAATAATTCAAACTTTGAGAGATATTTACAAGAATGCATCGGAGTACTTGATAACGAACGATAACAAGTAACTATTCCCTCTATTTCTTAAGTTTACGACTAAAAACTCTCACATATTTATTTAAATTATATAGTGCAAATTCGAAAAAATAGAAGAATTATTCTTAGAAGACCGAGAATATTAAGACTTTAGAATTATCTAGAGATTGCAAGGGAATGGTTCGTATAAGTGATTTTTAATTAGACCTTGTTTTAGCTAAGGGTTTCCTACCAAAAAATAATTTATGAGAATAAAAAAATTTTCGATATATTCTCACAAGTATTTTTATGAAGTGCAAAAGACTTCTCTAAACACTTATGCAAGTAATTGTAGATCAATAATCTCTCACAATCTATAAAATCAACTCATACCAAGATATGAAATTACAGGAATAAATTAAGTTTTTGGGTCATTTATAGAGGGTTAACATGTTTTTTTTAGGCCAGGAAAGGGTTTTGCGGTATTTATGTGGGGTTTAAGGGGTAGTGATTGGTTTTATGGAGAAATATTATTAAGTTGTTGAGCTCGAATAATGGAAAAGTTGGGCATGTGCAAGATGTTTGTCTGAGTAGGCTTTCTCAATTAAATTGTTTCAATTAGAACACAATAAATCGAGGGAATAATAACAGGGGTTAAAAAAAAGAGGTAGCAAAAAACTAAAAATCTTAAACTTTATTTTAGAAAAATAATTCATATTCAATTGAAATATATCAACTTTTTGAGAATCTTAGAAATGAAAATGAGAAAGAAAGAAAAAAAAATAAAATAAAGAGTAGGTTATTCATATATACAATTAATCCATGTTGACATTCATTGGCAAACACATAGGCTTGTATAGATGTTAGGCTTTTCTTAGACATATCGAATGATAAATTGACTACGCCAAAAAGATAGAGGAAGCTATGTTTCGTAACCAATCGTTTGCCTACCATTTATTTAAGCAATTTGCTCTACTTATATGAGTCATGAGTGAGCGTTTTTCCTTTTTTAGGGGTACGGGTATAATATATATATCCGTTATCTTCCTCTCTCCATACGTATTCTGACTTATGTCATTGTATGGGATTCTGAATTGATGACTTTGACTCTATTTTACAAGTAAATTAGAATAAGTAAATTAAGGTAGTATTTTATATTTTGTTTACAAGTTATTTATTAAATATTGGAAAAATTATAAGAAACTACCTAATTTATAGGTCTATTTAGGTCCTTTATCAAAAAAATAGATTCAAATTTGGGTCCACCTGAATCTGGTCCAAATCTGATCCCTAATATAGGTTGATCTCAGAAATAATTCAATAATCCGACTTTGACCCCATTCTGACTTCAACGCGACCTGACATTCGACTCCGACTTCGACTCCAACTTTGTCGCAATGACGCAATATATGAGTGTATAATCCAATTAATTAGTGAATAGATTATAGACTCTTATATACTTGTTCAAGTTCGATCCATGAGATATTACAATAATCAGATTCGAGTCCGACGAATAAACATCCCTCTCTATACATGTTCCCTCTCTATTCATGAGTATAGCATAGGCAAATGTTGAATGTTAATAAAATTATTACCCCAAAGAAGTTTACCGTTTGCATGATTACAAAGTTGCAATCATGGGATTCGATGAGATGAGATAATGCCGACTGACAAGTAATTTTTCTGCTTCTAACATTTTTCATCACACACATGGCATTCAATTTAAATGTCAGTACGTGAAACAGAATTTTTTTAATTTTACAGCCATTTTCATTAAAAAGATAAAACAATACTCCATCTTAGCTGGGTTATTTCGGTACATTTAATTACCCCAACATTTAATTTTGTACTTGTATTTCATTAATTAGTGTTCATTAGTCAAAATAATAATATTTTTGAACCGTCAAAATATGTTACTACCTCCGTTCCAAAATACTTGCAACACTTACCATATTAGGAAGTTTCAAATTACTTGCACCATTACTATTTTTGGCTAAAATAATCTACTTATTTTATCCTCACTTTATTCCTACCCCACTATCACCATCAATCATACGTCATCCCATTAATTATTTAATATATACCCACAAGTCACAACCACTATTTACTTATAATAATTTTTTTTTATCCTACATATCATTATCAATCATACATCATCCCTACTTTTACCATACTGATTTGACTTGCCTAAATTCCTGTGCCCAAACCCAATGGTGCAACTAAAATGGAACGGAGGTAGTATATATTTCTCTATAATATCCCCCATCACACGAGAGCCCTTTGGGCTATAAGTGTGAATGCAATACAGGCCTTCCTAATACCTGGTGCTAAATATTCCACTTTAAATGAAAGGTGATTGATATTCGAACCCGTGACCTCATGTCACGTTGGCTCTGATACCATATTAAGGAACCGTCGCAACCAAAAGCTTAAGCTGATGGTTGAATCCAAAATATATTATATTCTCTAACATTCTTCTTTTAATATTATCAGTAGGAATCTCAAAAAACTTAAAAAAAAAAAGAAAAAAAGGTTTTGATGGTCCTTTAATACCCATCTGTAAATGGCTTTTCAAAGTTAGGCTGCAACAAAATAACAAGAGTAGTGCGTTCATTTTTGGTACTTTCTAACTAAAGCTAAATCCATCCCTATCGCTTCTCAAATCTCTGGTCTATCTACAACTATCTCATAGAGATTTTATTAATTAAATTTATTGAAAAATTATTTATTTTGAATTTTTAGTGGTTTTTAGACTCCCATCAATCTCATAAATTTGTCCCAAGTACAAAATTTGTGTGAAAATTATAAAATACAAATACAAATTGAATACAAATTGTTGTATTAGATAATTTCACTGTTTGATCATTATTTATGTATTGTCCTAAAGATTAATCATAGTCATATTTGATAATATTCAGTTCAATGCGATATATAATTTTATTTAAGTTTTTTATCGTCATTTTACTTATAGTAAATAAGTAAAATAATAATAATGATCAAACTAATGTTAAAGTTAATAGTATATTAGAACCAAGGTGATGAAATAATAATGTATGTGGAATTCTATACAACTCTAGTTTTAAGTTAAATATTTAACACCAAATACGAAAATAATCTATATCGTAATGATAGTTCAAGCTCAAAATGACTTTAGCTTGTATTGTAGTGTGATAGAGTATACAATATAACTTGAGCCTGTTAATCAACTTTAGTTTTTAATTCCTTGACAAAAATCATCAAAAGTATATAACATTGGGGTTAGACAAGGCCCACGAGCACAAGCTTTCAACCGTCACAGTGGCCAGGGGCGTACAATGTTCATGATTTTTTCAACAATAGTAGACCAACGTAGTTTGTTGGCATGCATACTCGTACCCTGACGCTCATATTAGTCCACTTAGACACGACCCACTAGTTCACCACTCAACCGGCCCACAAACATGGCATGAGGCAGCAAGGTATGGCCCGTTGCCCATGTCTAGCTAAAACCTCGGGTAATACACATTGCCCACCATGTAATAGTATTAGTACCAATAGGCAATTATAATGGTTGTTATATGAGGAAGGTGTATTGTAGGAAGAAATAAGCCAAAGTGGGGTCAAGGTCGACCTTAGATATTTAGAGCTCTAGGCGAAATAATATATTAGAACTCTTTTTCATTGCAATTTATAACTTATATGGATCTTTTATAACCATTAATTTTGCTTTTTTGACATGAGACCCTGGCGACCGCTCCTCTTGCCCACCCTTAGAACCGACTCTGAGTGGGGTTGGGAGAGGGAATAAGGTGGAGCATGTGTCAAGTGTGGGTCCCAACCTGCAGTGCACGTGCTCTCCTATAAAAAGCCACGTCATTGGAGGCTGATGATGATGAGGATGAGTGGCTACAGATCTGCCTCTCTACTCTATTCTGATTTCTGCTTACTCCTTAATTCAGTCTTGAGAAGTGAGCCGCACACTGTGTCACTAAAAACTGACTCTCACAAATCTCATTATCTCCCTTCTTTCCTATACTCCACTCACAACTAAATTACTACCCATCTACCTAAATTAGGAGAGAGAAAAAAACCCACTTAAAAATGGGGGAGGTCTCTACTAATCTTCTCTTCTTGATTCATCTTCAACAAAACCCATTTTTTATTTCAATCTTTTCTTGATTTTTTTGCTGATTTTTCTTGTTTTTGTTTATTTTTAGGAGAAGAAAAAACCAGAAGGTGAGAAGAAATCTGAGGAGAAAAAACCAGAAGAAGCTAAAAAACCAGAAACAGAGAAAGTTGAAAAACCAGAAGGTGAGAAACCAAAAGTTGAGGAAAATAAATCAGAGGAGAATAAGAAAGAATCAAAAGAAGAACAAGCGCCGCCACCACCACCACCACCACAGGAGATAATCTTGCGAGTTTTCATGCATTGTGAAGGATGTGCTCGTAAAGTTAGAAGATCTCTTAAAGGTTTTAACGGTAAGTTTTTCTGGTATATACTATAGTACTATTTGAATTTGAACTGTATAATAATGGCTGAAATGAATGGATTTACAGGTGTGGAAGATGTAACGACAGATTGCAAAACGCATAAAGTAGTGGTGAAAGGAGAGAAAGCAGATCCGTTGAAAGTGTTGGATAGACTTCAGAAAAAAACACATCGGCAAGTTGAATTACTTTCTCCGATTCCAAAACCTCCGGCGGAAGAAGAAGCTGCTAAATCGGAGGAAAAACAGCCCCCTAAACCAGAAGAGACTAAAGAAGAGGTGTTTTTCTTTTTCTTTTTTTTTTCTTTTATGTGGGGATTTTCTTTTTTATTTTTTAATATGCGAAAAATCCGATGTTTGGATTATTTTTTATTTATATAAACGAATGATGGAAAATTATAAACCCACAATTTAAAGCTGAGATTCTTAAAATTGAATTTAGTTTTTCTATTTTTTTGGGTCCCAATTTAATTTTATTCAGAGTCGCTTTAATGAATATACATGAGTATAAATTTAAGAACATTTATTCTTCAATTTGATCTTTATTAGATGTTTGAAAAATATTACTATCAATAATAATAATTATAATAAATATAATAAAATAGAGAAGTATATTCAATAGATCTTTATATGATTATGTTTATTTTATAGATTAAAAATAAAATATGAATTAAAAAATAGTTGAATAATAATCTTGAAATTTTATTTTAAAATCTTAAATTAAATGGTTTTGTGATTAAGATGGTGTTTGTCAAATGACGGGTAGCTGATAGCCGATTATAATGGCTGATTTGACTAGTTGATTTTGATAACTGGTTTGACCAGCTGATTTTGAATCCACAACTATAAAGAAATTGTTCAAAAACAGATTATTCGTATTAATAAGCTGATTTAACCAGCTGATTTACCAAACATTAGCATAAGCGGGTTTAATTATATAAAAAAAAGGAAAATGATATATACAACCCTAAGGGTTGTATATATGAAGGAATCTTGCATTTAATTTATTTAATTTAATATTATTTTTGCTTTGGAAACATAAGAAATTAATTATACTTATTATTTTATCATTTATTATTTCTTGGGAACTTAAAAATCATTATATAAAATATTAATTGTTTTTCAATTTTTAGATTAGATTCTCTTGAAAATTTAAAATTAATAATGGTAAAATGAATTTGTTAATTTTTATGTACAGCCCTAAGGGCTGTAAATATCATTACCCTAAAAAAAATGGTAAAATGTAAAAATGGAAGGAATATGATGAACCGTTATAAATGACTTTTGTGTAGTTCGATACTACTTTTATTTAAAATTAATTTGTAATTTGAAAGTGTATAAATTTGTAATTATGCAGCCAAAAGTCATTACTGTGGTGCTCAAAGTTCACATGCATTGTGAGGCATGTTCTTTAGAGATTAAAAAACGCATTGAGAGAATTAAAGGTAAATCTCTTTTTCTTTAATTATCTTTTTATTAGTATTTTCTAATTTTTAAAAATAATTTTTTAAGCATATTCCTAGTCTAGTCTACTTTTTGTTGTTGGGCTATAATAAATTTTCTAAATGAAGTATATATTAAATATAAATTAATTTCCATGTTTCTCAATGGGGTAATGATGTGATTTTCTATTCTGTTCATCAAAATCAGGACATTCTTCATTCGAACAAGTATTATTTTAGTAGAACTATAACTAATCCATCAACTTCATGGTAGTTGAAAAAGTTTCTTACTTAATTCTCCCAACTAAAACCCATGTTCCTAAAGGACCCTAAAATACTGGCCGAACATTCATCTTTACATGTTTATCATTTACAAATTTGATTACGTAGGCAGCCCCGAGCTTAGATTCCCTAGTTTATCATTTCTCCATCATTTTTTGTATAGTATGTTACCCAATATATCAGATTTTTAATCAAATAATTCGGCACAAATTTTTGTGAGAAACGGTCTTTCTAAGAGACTATTTCTAATTGGGTTGACCCATAAAGGGAATGTAACGTAAAAGTAGGCATTAAGCTTTATGCCTGAGAGACGTCTCTCAGAAGACTGGCTGATCATTCGGGCCATGCTTAGGTTCGGACTTAGATTCCCCCACCCATGTTCCTTTTTTATGATTAGTTCAACTTCAAATTGTTTCTTCTAAATCACAATAATAACAAGACTTGATAAATTTTCAGAGGTGGAAGAAGCAATCCCAGATCTAAAGAACTCACAAGTGACAGTGAAGGGAACATTTTCCCCAGCAAAACTAGTCGAATATGTATACAAACGCACCGGAAAACATGCAACCATAATTAAACAAGATCCTCCTGAGGAGAAAAAAGAGGAAGCAGGCAAAGAAGGAAAGGAGGATAAGAAAGAAGAGGCAGCTGGAGATCAAGAAGGGAAAAAGGCTGAACAAAAAGGGGAGGAAGGAAAAAGCGACAAAAAAGAGGAAGGCGGTGGTGGAGGCGAAGGGAAAGAAGGAAAACCCGCTACTGAAGGTGGCGACGGGGCGGCAACAACGGTGGAGGAGGGACCTAAGATAGTAGAAATAAAGAGAAATGAGTTTTACTATTACCCTCCTAGGTATGCAATGGAAATGTATGCATATCCTCCTCAAATCTTTAGTGATGAGAATCCTAATGCTTGTTCTATCATGTAAATTTTTACTTTAAAACATTTGTGGGGACAAAAAAATATATTTGGTTTATTTTAGTAGTTGTATAATTATTCTATTAGGAAGTGTCAAAGTCGGCAACTCAGTATTCCGCACAAGTCAGAGTCTAGGGGAGAAGGGTAGCGGGAAAATCATACTCGTGCGCTATTCGAGGAGTGGGAAGGAGTTCTAGGAAGGGTAATTATGTCAATCATATGTTGCTTTTCTTTTTTGTCTCTTTACATGTGCTCTTTGGTTAGTTTACTATAAAATCCATGCAGAGAAGTCCTAGCTAGAATAAAAATTTTGGTGAGGATCTAATTACCTTTTTGTTATAGTTTTGTAGTACTTTTGGCAGTGTAGAAATAATAAAAAATTAGGGAATAATCATGTAGAATTAATAATAAGTATATATAAATATAAATTATAGTACTAATACTTTGAACTTTGAAGCCCACATTTTTGTTTTTGCCAACTTTTTTTTTTGTCTTCATTACCAATTGGACTCCACTAAAAGTTGTGTATAATGATTTAAATACTTTATTAGGTCTTTATTTCATGAACAAAATATAAAAAATGAATGTCTAAAATCAATTTTGAACTTTCTATTGATTTAAGAATAATTATATATCTCTTTTTAGTTGAATTTGTTATTATACTCTTCTACTAGGATGATTATATGATTTAAAAACTCTTCTATTAATTGCGTGCACCAGCGAATAGGATGACAGTTAGATTCAAATTCGACCTTGATGAAGAAAAATTCGACTTTGAGTCTGACAATATAATCCAACTTTGGATTTGCGTCGGATTAGAGGTGAACTTAGGAAAATCCGACTCAAGTTTTACTATGATCCTACTCTAACTCCGACTGGACCCGATATTCAACATCAACTTTGTCCTAATATTTAATTGTATAGCTTATTTTATATAAACTTTTATATTTTATGTTATGCAAATTTGTCTACTATAAAATTTTATCAAGTCTCGAAATATGTATAATTAGATTCGAGTTTGACCCATTGTCATCTGAAACATTAGTAAGCGAAAGCAATGAGTACATAGAGCAGTAAGCACAGAGGAATCTTAATTTGGTGACTATTAGGAATCCTAAGCATCAGAAGTACCAAACTAAAACAGCCGTTGGTTTTAGTTTAGTTGATTATTGAACTAAAAATTTTTTCTTAAATTTAAGGAAAAATTGTCAGAAAATAATTTCACTCATAGTCTATCTATTATGAATAATTTTTACAATTGATTATTTCCAATTAATCCAATCTTTGTATATTATTTGCTTACAACACCATTTTAAAATTGTCAGAAATTTAATCACTTGTCTTTAAGAATTAAAATTGTGGTAGCATAGTGGGGTCGGATAACAAGTAGGGATGCTGCTGCTATTGCTCTATCTGGTCCCACTCCCACCCTCCCAAGGGTCAAATCGTACCTAGGTTCGCAACTCGCAACTGCCTAGTGCCTACCTTTTTTTTTTTTCATTTATTATTTGAGCGACTTTTTTTTTTTTTTTCCATTTAAGGTTAAAAAGTTACTTAAAACTTAAACAAAAAACAATTTTAAGATTTGAAAAAATCAAGTTTAGTTGGCATTTTAAGTTATGACATTTGATAATTTTAACACTTATAAAACTCATTTCGAGACTAGCGTAAAAAGACTAATTCGTAATTTAAAATTCTCATCACAACTTTAAAATAGAAAGACTCAAACATTATAATTATTAATTAGTGTTAAAACTCTAAAATTTAACTTTTAAGTCTTGAAATTGATCAAAAATTTTAAAAATAATAAAGTAATTTTTTACTTGCCTTGGACCAGTCGCATTAATTAGACCTCCTCACCTGAAACTTATTGATATCCTAAATTGATCACTTATAGTTTTATTATAGAATTCACTTTTCATAGTCATAAAGTGATGACTTATAACCTTAAAATAATTATTTATTATTTTAAATAATCAATTAAAAAAATAAACTAATTGTATGAGTTTATATCATGATGATACGATCTCATACAAAATTTATTGATTTATTGTTTTTACTCCTTTAACTCCAACATATTAAAAAAGGTACGTGAACTACTACTACTACTTCCTCCGTTCCATAATAGTTGCACCATTTGCTTTTTCACACTCCCCAATGTACGAATTGAATCATTAATATCTCTAATTACACATATCGAAAAATTATAAAAACTCAAAATTAATAAACTTTGAATCGAGACGATTCAAACAAGATCTCATATGACTATATTTTAACTTTAAGATTACCGACAATATAACGGTCAATTTGTTTAATGAATAGTTACACAATCAACAATGTTGCAAGTAAAAAAGAACGGAGGAAGTACTAAATTTGATAAATTCATTCCAAAATCAATCATGACGAATCCAAGATTTTTCGAAACTACTTTCCGATACACAATCAATATTCCTTTTGATCCTCAAAGCACACTTTAGCTTTTCTTAGTATTGCCATTGGTTATGGGCCGGGCCGAACTTAGGTAAATATAAGTTGGTTTTGATAAATACCCTTTATACTTTATATGAGCTTTTAATGGGCCGGGCTTTAAAAGCCTACCCCGCCCCATCCCATTCCGGCCCTTTTTATTAATAAAAATTATTTTAATCTCCATTTACCAATTTATAACAATTATATTATCATTTGTAATAATTAAATTATCTTTTTAATTCTTATTGACCTCTTTTTTAGCCCACTTCATATTAATCATAGTAGAGTCCGTTTTCGGCCCGACCCTCACAACCCTTCTAAAACGGACCGACTAAGTACTCAAAATGAAGGCCGACCAACTAAACACCCCTAGTTGTAACAATAAGTTTGTAAACTGCGCCACCGCACCCCTTTCGATCACCATTCACCACAGCCGCAACCACTATTAATACCGTCTTTAGGAGTAGTAACTTTCCAACTTTAATTTTAGGATTTTGTCAATAAATTTGGGAATTTCAAAATTGAACAATCATCTTTAGATGAGATAATCATGAGTCCTCCCTTAAAGAAAATACATGCATAAATTATTTGTCACTTTATTGTCTTTATCTTATCCAGATTCTGTTTTTAAGCGGAATATTGGGTATGTGAGGATGATGAACTATCATCTTTAATAGAAGATTGTTAATGCATGTTTGGAGTTTATTTTTATCATTTACGGACTATTATTGTATTATACTCAACTTTTCAACAACCAAAGCAATGTTTTCTACTCCATAATAAAGAGTACTATTGGTAGTTTGGTACCGTTAGGTTACTTTTTAAGGGCCCTATTTAAAATTTTTATTTTACTTTTACACTTATTTCAAATAAAATTTGGAAACTCAACATCTCTTAGCACATTATAAAAAATTGTAAAAATTATATATCAAAATTCTTTGTATTAAGACGAATCTAACAAGATTCCACATGAATATAATTTGTCTTCAATATATATACTTCAAAATTTAAATTTAAATTTCCCTCTTCCAAAGTGGAAAAACTTAAAATGGACAAACAAAGAAACGTAGGGAATTAATAAACTTAACATATTTCTCTTTCTAATTAATAATTAATTTTTTCATATACGAAAGAAAAAAAAACTCTATGCAGTCAATCACCTCACACACCCTTAAAAACCCCTAATAAGTATATGAGTAATATTCAAAATTTATAAAATGAATAACAAATAGTAGTACAAAACAACATATATAAGAATTCCAAAAACAAGGCTCTTGTAAAATAAGCAATTTACATGCCGAACATTGGCAAAACAGCAGAAAACAATAACGGAAAGAAATAAAGACTAGAAAGTACACCAAAAGTCGAAGATGAAGATGAAGATGAAGACGAAGACGAAGAAGAAGAAGACGAGTCTGAAGGAGAAGATGATGAATCTGAAGGTGAAGAAGATGACGATGAAGAAGATTGTTTATCCGCAGCAACAACATTAACCTTGAGTTTCATTCCTGCACTGCAATGTCCAGAAGTTCCACAAGCAAAATAACGAGTCCCAACTTTATCTAGCTTTACAACATCATTGCCTGTACTCATTGAATTTGCTACATTACTTGTGTCACATGATTTGTATTCATTTTCACTTCCAAGTTCTGCCACATTGTGTAGTCCTGGTGTGTATTTGAACACTGCCAAATGATCATGAAACAAATTGTATCATTTTAGTTTACTAAATTCATGAGCGAGGTTTGCTTGTGGTAAAAAATGTTATTACTTATCGTTATAGTCATCAATCCATTACTCTATACAGGTCGGAGTTTAGGGGAAGATGGTAATGGACATATCATTGGAGGGTTTGGTAATTGGCTGTTGGCTGTTGGTTGTTGGTTTTTTAGTTGGCTTGTTTGATTAGCTGAAAATGTTGGGTTTTTCTGGCTTATAAGCTAGCCCGCAAGTCTTTTTTTTTTTTAAAAAAAACAACTGATTAAGTTAAAAACAATTTTTTTGTTCAGTTTTTTTTAAGTGAATATTAAGCTAGCTCATATTAAGTCGTTTCACGATGAGACGGTCTTAATAAAGAATTATTCTAACCTAGTTGAAAAGGCCAACTATTTATTAAGATGTTTGGTAACTATTTATCAGTGAAAAAGTAGATCAACAAGCCAAAAGCTAATTGGAGTAGTTTTTTTATTTTGACTTAAAAGCCATTTACCAAACACTTTTTTATATGTTTTATCAACCAATAAGCCAAAAACAAACCATGAAGCCAATGTAACATCCAAGCACCCAATGCCCGTCCCCCTCCAAGAGAAAACAAACGGCAAAGAGAAATGCACACACTCCTATAATCCCAAAAGAATAGGCCCAAAAAAGAGAAAAGTGAGTAACATACATCTTACTCGGAAAAACGCCTACAACTAACAAACCACATTAAAAAAATATCATTAAATAGAAGTAAAACAAAAGAGGGTAATAGTATTACCAAGTGTATCACCAACAGCAAAAGTTTGGGATTTAGCCCATGAATCATAATCAGTAGACTCATCCCATCCATCACTTCCACCTACAATATGTTTGGTTGCAAACCCTTCTTTAATGTTGCAAACCATTAAAACCATCACCATTGCCAACAATCTTCTCATTGAAACCTCCATTGTTAGAGCTTAAATTTAGTTGGTACCCACTTCCCACTTTTTAGTTTCCATGCTATTTATAGCACTGAAACTAACATTTAGAGTGTTCCTCAAGTTACAACATTACAGATGGATGGCCAAAAGCTTTGCTTTGCAACAAAGTGATTTTGTTTGTTGATGTGATTATTACATCTTTGAATAGTAACTTTAATATATACTTTTGGTATTATACTCCCTACATTATTAAAGATATTGACTATACTTGCGGAAACTTGGGTACTCAGTCACTGTCACAGGTTGTTCGTATGAACTTTCTCAAGCCTTCTATAAAGTGTGTGCACATCGGTTTTTTCTGTTAATATGCTAGTATTCATTATAAGTTCAGCCTAATTCGAAAAAATCATATGACAATGAGAAGAAGAACTCCGATAACTAATAAAGTATGCACAACACTTCACACTATACATCTTACAATCTTAAGTAATTTGGATTTTGGCCTAAGCAAATGACTTCGTGCTCAATTCTAATTAATACTAGCTAGTTTTATTTTAAATAATTTTATTTATTCTTGATTTTAGTTGGTTGTACACTAAAAAATAGTTTAGTTGTGACATTTAAAACATCAAATTATGTCATTTATTAATTGTTATCAAATTATTTGGTGACACTTGTAGAAAGTGTCATAAAATAAGATTGAAATATTACTATATTAGGATAATACTTTAAGAATGGTGACATTTTGATGAAGTGTCAAACATATTACGTCACAATTGAACACTTTTTTTGTAGTGTTATTGTAATTAATTTGATCACTTACAATCTTAAAGTGACCATCAATAAAATTGACTAATAATATAAGCTCGTCTCATGGTGAAACATTTATAATATATGAAAATTTGCTAAAAAATTATTAATAAGCAAAAAACTAATTCAAAAACCAAGTTTTGTCTCAATTCCATTCTTGTCGACCTTTACATGTGCCGAATCATCATAATCATCATAAATCATAATCAAAACGCCCAAATCCGGACGGATCAAAAAAAGTTATGTAACCATTACTACTAAATTCGGTGAATTTGTTCCAAAATCGATCATGACGAATCCAAGATTCATCGGACCGAATAAAACCCGACCCTAACCAGACTCGTTGAGAGCTTTGCACAAAGAAATAGATTCGACCAGCGTAAAACCCCTTGCCCATTTCGTTTGTGTAAATCATGATATCTTCAAATATAAACCAGAATGTCTAGAAAATATCCAAAGAAAGACAAGATAATTAAACCAAACCTGCATACAAATACAATACCCAATCTAGTATTCTGTATTTCCATTACAAGTGCCAAGTTCTTGTAATTACAAAAATACAATCATGTCGATGAAGTACATGCACTTTGCACAATATATATAACCTCTCGTGCTATTTTACTTACACACACATAACACGAACAAGGTACATCTTCAAAAGCTAACCCCTTCCATCCTTTTTACCTGCATTGAACAAGTATATAACCCGATATGGTCCTCATTAAGAATCGGTTCAAAGAATTAAACAAAAAAGAAGCAAACTATCCTTTTACTTTGAAAATAATAAACCGATCTCAAATTATTTTGTTTGTCCTATAACTTCGGCAATACACAAATACACGAAAACTTTTCACAAAATGTTAATCATGCATTCAAAATATTGTCACATGATTCACTTATCTCTTTGCGAATTGTGAATAAAAAGAAGTGAATCATGATCTGTTTTGGGCTATTTTAGGGTCATTTTGAGCGAATTTAAAAAGCTTATTAGCAGGAGAATTATGTTACACCGATTCAAAAAGATAAAACACAGAACCATTTAGCATTGCAGGGGTTATTATTTTACTTTTAGGCCAGAATTTTCAAAACTACTTTCCGATACACAATCAGTACCCCTTTTGATCCTCAAAACACACTTAAGTTTTTCTTAGTATTGCCATTGATTGTTCGGCTTTTCCCCCAAAGGAAACTCTAAGGAATATTCCGTCCTCGGGGAATTATTCGTCCTCACCAGTTTACAAAAAGTCAGGTTAGCTTCTCTGCTTAAAACATAAATACATTTCTACATAGTTTAAATGTTTGATTCATGACCCTAATCTAGAAAGGCCATACATCTTACATAACTTTTAAGTTTTTAGTTTAGTCTGTATGGTAATCAGTATGAGGACAGCTTGTATATTGATTTATTAAGGTATCTTGTCATTCATTTATATTCATGTTATAGAACTATGTCATATCCACACTTTCACCATTGAAGTTCGTAAGGGAGAAAATAAGTACAACTCAGCTAGTCAGCTTAATTCTAATAAGTTCACTTCACTTAACTTCAAATATATTCTAAAATTTCACTATAGTTTAATTCCAATAAGTTAAATTCAGTTTCGTTCTAATCTAATAAGTCCAGTTTAAGTCTAATACGTTCACTTCATCTCCATTTTAACAAGAGTGTTGTTCAATTATGCTCACTTCTAATCAATTGTGTTTTAATGAGTTCATATTAGTATCAATGTACATTCAAATCTTGCATCCTTACTAAAATTACAATCATAAATTACTAACCTAAAAAGAAGCTACTGGGAGCCGCAAAATCAAACCTGAAACCAATCAAAACAAACAAAATTGTTCTCCAAAATCAAAACTCTGGCAAAGCCATAAATTCAAATACTTAGCTTCTAAGTTCTATAAAGATAATACCACTACAATAACTAGTAAATAAATTACCTTAATGCATCAAAAGCAATAATAACAAGTCAATCAATTACCTTAGTCCAACAAGCTGAATTTTTCCTTGCAAATAATTCAAAGAAAATGCCTAATTAAAACAAGGAGTCTGAAGGAGACTGAGAAACATCTGAGCATTTGCTAAATGAGGAAGTTCAGTTCGAGTGACAAGAAATCCTCTAGTAAAGAGAAAAATCGTAAGCAAATGGATAAATAAAATGGCGAAAAAATGGTCATACTAATTGATTTGTTGCTTTTAAACAATTTTCCAACTTTTATCGCACCAATTCCTTAATGGCCAATCTTCAATATGGCAAAAAAATTAGTATTAAATAATAAGATCTGGATCACCAAAATCTACATCAAAATTCAATGGAAAAATCACAAAATTCACAACAGCGCTATAATTTTCACAACTAAATCACCACAAAATTAGATTAATCTAATTGAACAATCCTTAAAACCCCAAAGTATATAAAAATCATAACCAAAAATCAAAGTTTGACGATAAAAAATCATGTGTTCACAAATAAAGAGCAAAAAAAAAAAAAGAAAAAGAGAACCTTTTCTCGCCACTATTGTAAGACTACTGAGCAGCATTATCAGAGTCGTTATTAGATTAGGGCTTGAGCAATGATTCAAATCAACGAGGGTACGAAACCCATCAGTAGGATGACAATTCCACACCATGGCCACGAGTTCTTCGTCTTAAACAAATTTGAAGATTTTGGTGAAAGGATCAGTGAAGGATTGTGGATGGTGAGAGGATCACTGAAGGAGAAAGGGTTTCGGCGACTGGTTTGGATTAGGTTTTTCAATGAAGACTTATGGGCTGAAAGGCACAAACTGAACAATGCAGTAGTTGTATCGCGGGTTGAACACACGATACAAATAACTTGTATTTGTATCATTGGTTTAAACACAAGATACAAATAATTAGCACTTGTATCATGGGTTTGAACACATGATACAAATACTAATATTGGTATCTTGGGTTTAAACGCGATACAAATAACTAGTATTTGTATCGTTTGTTTCAACACAAGATACAAATAATGACAAGATACAAATGACCATTATTTGTATCTTTTAGTTAAAACCAATGATACAAAAGTCTCATTTGTATCTTTTGTTTTAAAAAACAATACTAATAGGGGGTTACAAAATAGGGGGTTACAAATGACTTTTTTTTTACTAGTAACCTAATCATTATCACCTAGCATAAGGTTAAATGCCCTCGAGTAATAAAATACAGCTTAACGCCTAGATAACTATAATTTTCATCATTACAAGCTGTACAACTAGTGGATCCCCAAGTCCTAAGCATGAAACAACACGAACACACACATTTTATACACTTCAACACATTCATAAACACTTCATATACATCCTAGTTCAGTAAGAAAGCATCATATGCATACTTTAATCACTACGATATGCTACTAACTAGTAAGACAATCAAGACGGCAGAAAGTAGCAAAAGACAACAAATTTTTTTTAAAAAGAATTGTCAATACTTGTGATTTTGAAAAATATAAGTTTCTTGTAATCCTGCGTAGTTTAAATAAAGCAACTTACAACACAAAAGTAGCAGCTTCGACGCAGGTCATAAGATCACAACTTCAGCTTGAAACCAACAGAAAGAAAATGGTCCAAATCATTCCTGAAAAAAGAAGGTATAGCTTTAGCGCTCAGCAGTTTAGGTCACACTACCTCCATTACATATGCAAAATGGTGTTTTCAAGACCAAGGAAGATAAAGCCAACAAACACACACAAAAAATAAAGGATTTATGTTACTCGATGATAATTTGAAAATTACGTTAAAGTATTCACTCATAAACACACTCTTTAAGTGTTTGGACTTTGTGGCATACAAGCTCTCTCTATGGGTATCGTTAAACAACCAATATGAAAATGTTTGTATTCTTCCCCTTGCAAAACCTCGGAGTCCCAAAGTCATAGACCTGTAAATTGCCAAAAATGAGGTCCTGACACAACATGCTCGCTGAGCAAGAGAGAAGCTCTCCCACAATGCAAGCCATTGCTTGCCCAACTAAATGTCCAAACACTCAATCTTCACATAACGTTATTTGGGCATTCGTTTGGACAATCCTCTCAACATCGGGAGAATTTGGCTTTTGATTATTAGAAAAAATATGGATTCAAAATAAATCACAAGTCATTAAGATATACTCATACCCTAGATAAAGTGACTATATGATCATAACCTGAATAACATTTAACAAAAATAAATCTTCACTTAGCTGAGACTAAGGCAACATTGGTGATAGTCTTTTGCCGGAAAACATAACTCACATCAAAACAATTGCAGTTGAAATGCATTAATAAAACATTAACAAGTATCTCAACAATAATTTACAACCCTGACATAAACCAAACCAGAACATATGCATTTGTATTTGGAGAAATGAAAGGAAATCAAGATGATGGAAAATGAAAATTACTTCTTTTTGTTCTTCTTTGGCAAGGTTTTCTTTGTAAGAGACAGCTTATCTTGAAGTGAAACACAAACAAGGCTGCCAACAAAGAAACTTGATTCCAAATATCCGAAAGGCAACCCATCAGCTATTATTTCGTCAACACTATTTGACACCAAATCATACCACCCAAAACTTTGAGCATCAAGACCTAACAAAATTCTTCTCCCATCCCTAGAATAAACAAGAGGGAGAACATGTATATAACACCCAATAGATTCAGGTTGGCGTATACTAAACAATCTAACCCATGAATCTTCCTTTCCATACTCCTTCATCACCCACAAATCGACTTGTTTTAGTAAAGGATCTTGTAACTCATTAGTAGGCAATGGAAGAAGACCACCAAGATCAATGGTTTGATAATTAACCATTAAACACAAACAACCATCTAATTGACCCAAAACAAGCATCAAACCACTCTTAAATATATCACCATAAATATCAATTGGATAGCTCATAAGTGAAAACCTTTCAGTCTGAAGATCAAACCTAGCAATGGACATATATTTAGAATCCAATATCTGTTCAATTAATACATTGTAATGCAAATTCTCATTAACAAGAGCACCATAAAAATTTTTGTAATACAGATAATACGGGAGACTATCAACAGTTTTCCATGAGTGATTGTTGAGGCTATAGACTTTTGCCTCATTGTAGAAAATCTCGTCAGTTTTATAATTATAACCCTCCAGCATCCTCAAAACCTTGTAATCGTCATTCTTGCTATCATACCCAAATCCATATATAACCTCATCTTTCGGATCTTGAACTGGAATGCTGGGGAGTTTACGATGTGATTTAGTAAGAGGATTGAATAAGAAAAATTCGGATTTAGAGAAATCGGAGATGCATGTGACGCCATTACAGGAACCTAGAACTATTGTTTTTTGGTGATTTAAAGGGTGATTGATCTTCAAGAAAGAGAGATGCTTAGAGTCGAGATCAATTTGGGAAACGTAAAGAGAGTGATGAAAAAGGATGAGATGACGATCAGAGTGGGAAATTAGGGATTGATTAAGATGAAGTTTAGCAAAATTAGGGTTTTTGATAAAGAAATACCAGGATTTGCAAACAGATGTAAAGCGAAGAAGCGATTTTACTGGTAATCGAGAGAGTATTTCTGTGATTATTTCTTCGGGGAGAGCAGCCATTTTTTCTCAAGCTCACACCTCTGGGCTTTCGAGTACTCACTGAGAGCGTAATCAAGTCATTTGTTCACCAAAATTAATCATGTCATTTGTTCACCAAAATAAAAATTATGAGTGAAATTAAAAAATTAATACATGTAGGCTTCTTAATTAGTCATAGTGATAATGATCAATCCGGTATCCCTCACAAATCACAATTCGGGGTTAAAGGGTATCAAACAGATCATACTCGTACCTTTCCAAGAAGAGAGCGGAGAAAGCGTGCAGTGAGATACGCCTAAATAGAAGTAGGGTCATTACATATCTATTAATTTTTTACTCAACTTAAAAATATAACCTAAAATGATTAAACTTGTAAATTGAAAATCTTAAATTCGATCGTAATTGAAACCCAGTTATTTTAATCCGTTTTCTAAAGTTTGGAATTGTTTTGAGTTTCATATCATCATTAAATCTAGTCATTTTTGTAATATGAGATTATATTTTATTTGTAGGAGCCTAAGAGTGGTTTTAGGCCTTTTTTATGAGAAATATAAAAACAAATAAAATATTATAAAAACAAAATATGATAAGTAAATATTTATTAAAAACCTTTGACTCGTTGGGTATATGAAATATCCAAATCAAATGAAATAGAAAATAACGCAAATAAAATTTGATTCAATACGAACAAAAGTTGACTAGACATAATGTGGGAAAAATTAAGTGGGTATCTTTCAAAGAGTAAGATGTATGATGTTTTTGTTAATATGTTAAAAGTCGTTTATCCACATATAATAAAACTTTTAAAACCAAATCTAAATTAATAAGAAACTAAATATGCACAAAATCATAATTTTTCTTCTGTAAATAAACATTTATTTATAATATAATACTTCTACTTTTTCATAAAAATATTAAAAAGTAAGATAAAATAATAAATAGTGGTGATAAAATAATAAATGATAAGTAATTAGATAATGAAATTTATAAACAATCAACTTTAATGATACTTGCTCCATTCTATAATACTTGCTACTTATAGTAATATTTTCTCACACAATATATCACGCTCAATAGCAAGTATTATGAAACGGAAAATATATGTATCTAGAACAGAAGACTTACAAAAATTCATTTGTGTTGCATTACGTTAACTCGTTAAGATGCATTGGTAATTGGTTTGTAAATTGTAATAAAAATGCTAAAGTCTATAGTTTGGAGTGAAAAGGGTACATTTGAATAAAAATAAAAAATAAAAAAGTGATAACGTACCATTAGTGGACATAAGTTGCATGTGCAACCTCAAAGCCGGAAACAAATCAACAAAATACAGACTTGCTTAGCAACAAGAATTGAATCCAAGTCATAGGCCTGTAAATTGTCAAAAATGAGGTCTTGACACAACATGCTCGCTAAGCAAGAGAGAAGCTCTCCCAAGTTCTCGCTTTGATGTGCTATTGTTAGAGTATATGAGCCTCAACCACCAGATTAAGTTTTTGGTTGAGTTGGTTCCTTGACAGCTATTAGTCACCACATGCAGCTACAGCCTTAGGTCTACTTAAATGCTCACCCCCAAGCAGAGCTCCCTCATCATATCATGCCTTTTCCCGCACAAGCAATAGCCCATACACTTGCCCACATCTCCGCAAGCATCGTGCTTGTCGGTTTCATCAAGCCTTAACTTGTCCATTCAAGCCTTCATCAATCAAAGCCATTGCTTGCCCAACAAAGCGTCCAAACATTCAATCTTCACATAACGTTATTTGGGCATTCGTTTGGACAATCCTCTCAACATTTGGAGAATTTGACTCTTAATTATTAGAAAAAATATGGATTCAAAATAAATCACAAGTCATTAAGATATACTCATACTCTAGATAAAGGGTCTATATGATCATAACCTGAATAATATTCAACAAAAACAAATCTCCACTTAGTCGAGTCTAAGGCAACATTGGTGGTAGTCTTTTGCCGGAAAACATAACTCACATCAAAACACTGTAAATAAAACACTATCATTGCAGTTGAAATGCATTAATAAAAGATAAACAAGTATCTCAACAATAATTTACACTCTTGACATCAACCAAACCAGCCACACAAAGATACACATAATGAGCAAAACATATGCATTTGTATTTGGAGAAATGAAAGGCAATCAAGATGATGAAAAAAGAAAATTACTTCTTTTTGTTCTTCTTTGGCAAGGTTTTCTTTTTAAGAGGCAGCTTATCTTGAAGTGAAACACAAACAAGGCTGCCTACAAAGAAACTTGATTCTAAATAGCCAAGAGGCAACTCATTAGCTATTAATCTGTCAACACAATTTGACTCCAAATCATACCACCCAAATCTTAGAGCATCAAGATCTAACAGAATTCTTCTCTTATCCCTAGAATAAACAAGAGGGAGAACATGTACACAACACCCAATTGATTCAGGTTGGCATATACTAAACAATCTAACCCATGAATCTTCGTTTCCATACTCCTTCATTACCCACAAATCGGCCCGTTTGAGTAAAGGACCTTGTACCTCATTAGTAGGCAATGGAACAATACCACCAAGATCAATTGTATGATAGTTAACCATTAAACACAAACAACCATCTAATTGACCCAAAACAAGCATCAACCCTTTCTTAAATATATCACCATAAATATCAATTGGATAGTTCATAAGTGAAAACCTTTCAGTTTGAAGATCAAACCTAGCAATAGACATATATTCAGAATCCAATTTCTGGTCAATTAATACACTGTAATGCAAATTCTCATTGACAAGAGCACCAGAAAAATTTTTATAGAACAGATAATACGGGAGAGCATCAACAGTTTTCCATGAATGATTGTTAAGGCTATAAACGTTTGCTTCATTGTAAAAAATCTCGTCATTTTTATAACCCTCAAGCATCCTCAAAACCTTGTAATCGTCATTCTTGCTATCATACCCGAATCCGAATATAACCTCATCTTCCGGATCTTGAATTGGAATGCTGGGGAGTTTACGATGTGATTTAGTAAGGGGATTGAATAAGAAAAATTCCGATTTAGAGAAATCGGAGATGCAAGTGACGCCATTACAGGAACCTAGAACTATTGTTTTTTGGTGATCTAAAGGGTGATTGAGCTTCAAGAAAGAGAGATGATTAGAGTCGAGATCAATTTGGGAAAGGTAAAGAGAGTGATGAAAAAGGATGAGATGACGATTAGATTGGGAAATTAGGGATTGATTAAGATGAAGTTTAGCAAAATTAGGGTTTTTGATTAAGAAATACCAGGATTTGCAAACTGATGTAAAGCGAAGAAGGGATTTTACTGGTAATCGAGAGAGTATTTCTGTGATTATTTCTTTGGGGAGAGCCCCCATTTTTACTCAAGCTCACACCTCTGTCTTTCGAGTATTCACTCGGAGTAATCATGTTTTTTGTTCACCAAAATGAAAATTATGAGTGAAATTAAAATATTAAAAAATTAAAGGAACAATTACGTGAATAATACGCCCTTTTGTTTATTTTTCTACAATAATAGCAAAAATTGATTAACCCTGAATAATAGCAACTTACGGGGTATTTTCTTAGAATAATATCAACTTTAGTTTATTAACTAACTTACCAACTTTTTTAGTCTTATAATTACTTCTATTTTGATCTTTAACATGTTCGAGAATTTCTAAAGTAAAAACACTTGTTTAAGTTAATATCATTAATGGTTAATCAAAAGTTGGTATTATTATAGGAAAATAAACAAAAGATTGTATTAATCCTATATTTTTTCCAAAACTAAAACATGTAGGCTTATTAATTAGTAATAGTAATAATATTGATCAATTGAGTATCCCTTACAATTCACAAATCACAACTTTTTTGGCATTAATTTAAACTTTTCGTTTTTTAGTTGTTTATTTTGTATTTTTTAAAATAAAATAAATACAACTTGGATTAAGTTTATGTTATACAGGTTTGTTTCAGGTTTACTATTTTGACATGAACATGAGACATTTCATAAAAGAAATCAAATTGGATCAACCATTTTAACTAATTGGGTCAATAGTCCAATCCAAAGTTCAAGCCCACTTATTGGTGTTATAATTAGATCGATTTAGCAGATTTGGTAAACTATTATCAGGGGTAAACAAGAAAAATTACTATTTTAATGACTCATTTGGTTAGGGATACTAAATGGTGGTATTGAAAATGATTTATAGTGCAAAATTTCATCAAAACTTCCATATCATTCCCATGGTAATGAAACTTTGTTCACAATTTTTTTTTTCCAACCAAAATTATATTAGTTTTTCATTCTCACTATCACCGTACCATCTGCTCAGATTCAAAAATACATGGAAAGATTCAAATTGGGGGCCCGACCCATTGAACACCCCTACATACGAGCCCCCATATTTCCAATTTTATAATGGATTATTGGGATAGTTTTGGGACATCTTGCATTCTTCTCACTGTCACATGATTCGCTAATCTCTCTTGCGAATCGCGAATCGAAAAAAAGCGAATTTTGGTCGGTTTGGGGCTATTTTTGGTCCATTTTGAGCGAATCTCGAATCGAGACATGCGAATTAAGTAGCGAATCATGTGACACTGATATTTCTTCTTCTTCTTACAATGGCTTACCATTTTAATCGTCTAAATAACCTGTCATATGTTAAAACAATAAAACTTAATTCACCTGTTTAGGTAAAACTTAATGTAATTTAGCTAAGAAATTTAGCTCACAAGGTTTATAATCAATTTTCATGCTTATGTGATCTATAGCTGGTCTCCTGAAAGACCGTCGTTTTGAGGGACGCTTCTCAAGCCCAATCCGTTAAAGCTTATTGCCTATATTTACTCTATATTTTTCCTAATAGGCCAACCCAATTAGAGATGGTCTCTGAAAGAGACCGTCATTCGCAAAAATTTGTGATCTAATTTTAATCATTTGTTCTTTAACAAAATTTTCTCATCCCTTACCGTTAGAATTTGTGAAAATAAAATTAGAAAATTATAAAAATATATAAAAAAATTAATTTTCAAAATAAAAAAGAAAATACAAAAATTACACTTATTATGAAAATTATATGATACATATTGATTAATATGATAAAATTGTGATCCTTAGGGAGCCTTAATAAATGAAATTATTTTTGTAGATGATAGTTGATGAAATGACAATATTTATCTAATTTAAAATTTAATTAATTAATTTATTATTATTATAACTAATATTTATTTATTCGTTATATTTAAGTAAAATTACCAAAACATCCTTTTACCTTCAACCTTATCAGCAGCTACATAGGCTTCATAACCTGTTAGCCCTAACTTTTCCTTCAACACAAATAATCTCATTTAACTCTAACCCACTAACACAAACCTGCATGGGCCTTGACTCTCATGAAACGCATTACTCACCAAATGAAATTCACAAATTCTTACTTGACACCGTCTTTTGTAAAGACGGCTCTTAAAAGCGCAGTCTAATTCTAAATATATCGTTACAACTCTAAATATAGATTTGGGCTGGACTTTTGAGAGTCTTTTTACAAAAGACGTAAATAGACATTTAAGAAATATTAAAAGTAGGCATTAAGAATACTGTAAGTAAGCATTAAGGGTAATGTAAGTAGACATTAAGATTTAATAGGTGCGTATTAATCTTTAATGGGTTGGACTTGAGACACATCTTTCAAAGAGACATCATCATCATCATCATCATCATCATACCCAGTGTTCCCGCACATAGATACTCTATGGTCAGGGTCCGGGGAAGGAAGGTCGACGGCGTCTCATACCCAGAAGGAGAGGGCGGTCATAAGAGTCCTTCGGCTCTATATTAGTCTTCAAGGATATGACCTGCAAATATCTGAAACCTGCATCTTACACCCACGTTAGCCAAGTATAGGGATCATTTAAAAATGTATAAACGATACAGGTAGAAGAGGCAGTGAATGCGATGACGAAAGACACAGAACAGTAACAAACAAATCTAGTAATTTAGGACGTGAATAAGGCGCCGCCATGTGGCTCTATCCTTGGTCAGGTCCTTAGAGAGGTGTAGTTCGAGCAGGTCGCTGTTAATCTGCTCCTCCCGCGTCCTCTTAGGTCTTCCCCGGCTTCTCTTGCCCTCCACTATAATGCGTTCAACCCTTCTCATTGGGGCGTCATGGGTGCTTCTCTGCACATGCCCAAACCATCTGAGTCTGTTCTCCCGCATCTTTGCAGAGAGAGGTGCAACCCCTAACTTCTCCCTAAACTCCTGATTTCTAATCCTGTCCTATATACACCACAAATTAATTCTATAAATATCTCATAGCAAATTGGAGTAATTTTTATCGTTAGCTTACATTTATTGTTGTTACTCGGCCAAAATTTAAAGCCAAATCTTCTATCATTCAATTTATCATATACATATAATTTCTCATAATTTATACTACAATCATAGAATAAAAATACGGTAACGGTCTCGATTGCGGTAACGAGAGATATGCATTTATCGTAACGCCTAAGTATCGGTCAAAACCAAAGTATATCCACTGATACGGCCCAAAACACAGTTTTTTAATGTGGAAAATATCGGTTCGTTGTTTTTAAGACCTTTAAAACGCGGCCTAAACGAATGCGGCTTTATTTTTACGCTATGATTACAACAATCCATTTGTATCATTCAATTTCTAGCCAACTTTTATAACATTCAATTTTACAAATTCCCTCAACCAGATCAAAAAATTACTTTGTATCAAAGTTTATTCTGAAAACAGAAGATATGGAATCAGGTCCAAATGTGATTTTCTCTATCAATGAAATCACTGGGGAAAAGTACTGCCATTATGTGAATAGTGCCGAACATGAGAAATTGAAAAGCTACAATTTGACAATGGCAGAGTGTTTGGGTTCTGATTTATATTCTGTCGTTTCGCAAATCAACCATGATTCTGCTACTGTGGATATTTCAAAGAACAAAAACATTCATCCTATTAATCAAAGCAGGTTAGAAGTTCGAAATCGATTGAATATCTACTCCGTCAATTGTGTTTTTGATCGGAAATTTGCGAAATCAAAATAAAAAAAATGGAGTAAAACTTACCGGAAGACGATCTGCATATGTAAAGAAATCAATGAAAGATAATTAGGAGTAACAATCTGTTCTAATAAATTTTTATGTTGGATTTCTTTTAGTAGTGTTTGGCAACATAGAATTTGTTTAATTTTGGTATTTTAAATTCAAGAATTGCAAATGATACATCTATGCTTGGAATTTTCAAATTTTGATATTTGGCTCAAGAATCGATTCAATTTCAATTTTCAAATTCAAGATTTGTCATAGTGTTTGGGCCAATTTAAAAATTTTTATTCTGATTTGAATTCAACAAAATTAATTTACTTATACTCTTATTTTGCCGATTCAACAAAACGGTGGCTACAATTACAAATACAATTTAAGTGTTTGGATTATGATTTATATTGTGAAATTTTACAAACTTTATACCAATTTTTGTATTTTTTTTTTCGTATAATATTTGAAAATTTTATCATCATCGTCCTACCCAGTATATCCCGCACATAGGAAAACTATGAGCAGGGTCTGGGGAAGGAAGGACGGCGACAACTCATACCCGTAAAGGAGAGCACGACCAATGAAAGGAGTCCCCCGGCTCCGAAAAAGATAAAGAAAGATAGAGATTACTGTGATAGTAGAGAAAAAATGGCAGAGAAAAAAAATTAAGACCTGCTCAGATATCATGTTCAATTGAGCTGGACTTATTGTGAATGCCAGCCTATGATTTTCCGAGATTAATTTCGACAAGTGTGGAACTTCACACGACGTATACAAGTAGAGCACCGGTTCTTTGAATACAAACGAAGTATACGCAGCTGTTCTAAGCATTGTTCCCCGAACACTAAACTACAACATTTGCCCAAAATTTTTCGATCATGTACAAGTGAAAGTACGATAACTTCTTTTCAAATGCGCCTTCTTCCATGAGTCGCAACTCGAAACAAGTAGTCTAAACTGATGCTACGTTCCTAGGCAAGCTATTCCATGTCTTGAACCAGGTTAGGTGCAATGGATTCGGCCGTTTCCTGCCAAGCAGGCTTTGCGTATGCCAACCTAATCCTCGATGCGTAATTTGCGTTGTTTGACTGTCGTTAAGCCAAACCGGGACTTTAACGTGGACAATTGATGGATCCTCTTGTTACACTGTGCTAGGCGTAAGGTCTTTCTGTCGTCTAGAAAGAGTATCGGTATTAGCACTGCTATGTTTCTCTCGCCTACCAGAGCTAATGGACGATCTTGATAAAGGAAGAGGTAAGGGCGTATTGGAGAGTTTAATCACTTCGTTTGTCTTAGATTTATTGGAAGATTGCTCGATTTCAGACAATAAACGTTTTAGCTGGGAATGCTGGCTCACGATCCGACCACTGTTCCATCCAGGGAAACTAAATGGTGACGACTGCAAATTATCCTTTAGAAAAGAATCAGCCACCTTTGCAACCGGATAATTCTCTGCCGCGGGGCTTTTCTCCATCTCTCCCCTTCTGCTGATAATATGCAGAAACGAAGTCACACCACAATAATACAAATGCGAAAGCGCTAAACTCTAAAATATTAGGTACATGACCCGAAATTTATCAACGTAAGAAATCATCATCATCATCCTACCCAGTGTTTCCCGTCCATAGAGAACTATAGACAGGGTCTGGGGTGGGAAGCACGGCGGCAACTCATACCCATAAAGGAGAGCACGACTAAAAACTGATCTATAGAAACCGATTTACATTGCACTGCCGTTTTTCCATGAAGAATTTAAAGTTTCGATAAAAGGCATTGACAGCAAAATTAATTTGAAGCAAAAAATACAGATAGTGATGAAGGTTTAATCATAAAAAGTTTTTATGTTCATAATTTTCCATTACCACCTAATACGACATGTTCAAATGGTAATGCATTGAAATGAATTTTGTAAAGAAAATTTGATTATTGAAGGAGAATAGATATGGTCATTAAATTTATCAAGTGATATCCCAACCAAAATTACACCAACATTACATTACATTCTCACCATTTAGTACCTATTACCAAACGATCCGCTAATGCAACTGAATAGATGGATTTGAATGGAAATGATTGTCAGCACAAGAGACGTAGAATTTAATCTATGTAAGACGACAAAAACCAACGACCAAGAAGAGTATAGATGGCAAAGAAACCAAGGAAAACTTACACTACAACAATAGTAGCTAGTTGAGGAAGATCTGTTCCATCCTTCGACAATTTTATCAAATCATTGAGCCACACTGATATAGCGGCACATACACTGCCGGGCCACATCCTGCATTTCGATCAAAATATTAAGATTTAAACAGGGATGACCGAAAGAAGCGTACAAAATGGTTAAACAAGCTCATACCTATGTATATCAAGAGACCAGACCAGCTTGTTGTAACGGAATAATTCAGGAAAAAGTCCCCTCTTCGTAGCTTCTTTCAGTACCCTTGCTGCACGTGCCTTCTGTCCAAGCCACCATAGTGCTTCTAGAAGCGTGTTATAAAATCTCATTCCAAAGGCACAGCCTTCGGAATTAAGTTTGTCAAAGACATATTCTACCATCTGCCAGTTGGAGTCATCATCAAAATCTCCCTTGATCATTTGGGCAATTACTTGGTGAATATTTGAAGTCTTATGATTCAGCATTTCGTTGAGTAATTCGTAGGCATCATTCAACCTGGTTTGTAAAAACTTAAAGTGAGATAGAGTGCAATATGAGAGTCTTGGATTCCCCAAAAACTTTAAGATATAGGGATATGGAAGTTCACCAATGATATGGATGAACGACACCAAGCTAACCTAAGAATTGTTCTAAGGTCCGAAGAAAAGAGAAGATGTTCTTGAAACCTCTATCCCAAACATAACCGCAAAATCTACGAGTGAGGAGAAAGTAATTCATGAGACTATCATCTAAAGGTCGGTAACAAACCTAACATATCTGTGACATGTTCGTTCAGGTTATATCAACTTAAGTCGCAATCAAAAGTTACATGAAGATGAACTTCTATCATCTTTTGATTATGAATCATTTGATGTATGTGAATCTAATTTGATAAGGAAAATGACACATTAACCTTATACAGGAAAGGGTTAGGGGGACAATGAACTCTGGAACTTGATGTATATGGACCAATGAGTACAATAACTAGGGGAGATTATAACTACTTCATTACTTTCACTAATGATTTAAGTAGATCTGAGTGCGACTATAGTTACTTAATGAAACACAATATGAAATCATTTGAAACATTCAAAGAGTTCCAAAAGGAAGTAGAGAACGAACTTTGTAAGACAATTAAAGCATTACGAGTGGTATTGAATATTTGAGCCAAGAGTTTATTTGTCATTTGAAAGGTTGTGGAATTCTTTAACAACATACTCCTCTTGGAACACCTCAGTTAAATGGTGTGTCCGATTAGAACTTGAACTTTATTAGATATAGTTCGATCTATATGATGAATCTTGCTGATATTCTAGAGTCCTTTGGGGATATACTCTCAAAGCTATATTTTACACTAAATTGAACATTGTCTAAGGCAATTGATAAGACTCCATATGAGTTATGAGCATGAAGAGTTTCTAGCCTATCTTTTCTACAAATGTAGGGTTGTGAGAATTATGTAAGTCGACAAATTTTTCTTTGAAGGTAATCCTAAAGAGACAAAAACAAGGGGCTAAATATCTACAACTATCATGAAAACTAAGTGTTTGTTGCTAATAATGGTGCTTTTTGGAAAAATGATTTCCTTTCCAAAAAGACAAGTGGAAGTAACATATTTCTTGAAGAAGTTTGAGAGTCGCAACAAATAGATGTAGATTATTACATGCCAGAAGAAAAGGTACTTGTGCCAATGCATGTGGTTGAGGAAGTGCAACCAATGAAGGATACTCTTCCCTTGCCTAAGCTTGTGCTAAGGAAGTGAATTTAACACCACCTCCTACTGCTCCACTTCAATATAGTTCGTGCAAAGATCCTCAAATTGTTGAGAAGTAAATTCCTCCTATGAGGTTTGCGAGTTACTTATAGACAGAAAATTCTGAAATAATGATTTTAGAACACGAAGAACCCACTCGCTACAAAAGTGGCTCGACATGTGAAGACTTTGAAAAAGGGCTTCGAGCTGTCAAGTATGGGACTTGGTGGATTTGTTCAATGGGTTACACCTATTGGTAGCAAATGACTTTTCAAATTAATAAACAAGGATGAAAACTGTTGGAAAATACTTCACATGTGAGGAAAATCCCACATCGCTAAAATAGTGGGTTGTAGACTTGTACATAATGCTTGATGGGTATTCCTCCTAAGACCATATGGTTTTGGGAAAGAGTGAACCTCATCAAGTGAGTATGCAAATCAACACTCATTACCCATGGGTTTGTAGGCCCGAGCCCGGTGTAACAAAAACTTCGGTATTTTTAAGGCAAGGTTAGTGGAAAAAATTTACAAAGAAGATTCATGGTATTGACAAAAATGACACTTATTTCACGAGAACCAATGCTTGAATTCATTCAGATACTCTTAGTGATTATTGCTTTCAATAATTATGAAATTTGCCACGTGGATGTCAAAAATCCTTTCTAATGGATTTTTATAAGAGGATGTTTACATGACATAACCTAAACATTTTGAGGATACATAAAATCCTAAGAAGGTATGTAGGCTTTAAAATTTCATTTATAGACTGGAGCAAGCATCTCGGAATTAACAATCAAACAATTTTGTTTTCTCACATTGAAGATGAAGCTTGTGCTTAGAAGCTTAGTGCGAGTAGCATTGTCTTCTTGGTTTCATATAAGTAAATGGCATATTACTCATAGGAATCAATGTTGTCATGCTTAACTTGGTGAAGCAGGCTAAAGAATTATTTCTTTATGAAAGACCTTGGAGAAAGATAGATCTAAATGATTTTTTAAACTAAGTCAAAGAACTTATATTAATAAGTTCTTACTAGGTTCAACATGGAAAACTCAAAAAGCGGCTTCCTCCCCATGCCACATGGTTTAGCGGTTAATAAAACTCAATGTCCTTCGAACATCAATCAGATTAAGAAGACAAGTACTATACCTAATGCCTCGGCCATAGAGTCCAATATATATGACATGTTTTATGCTTGACCTGATATCTCATATGCTTTCAGTATAGCATATTCCGAGTAAATTCAGGCACACTGCAATGAAGCTAAGAACATCTTATAGTATTTGAGAAGAACTAGAGATCATTCCTTAGTGCATGAAGTGGGAGGTGAAGTAGCACTTAAGACTGTTTGGATAAAGAAATTCTTTTCTAAACTGGAAGTAGTGTCTAGTGTTTGAATAACAATAGTGTCGATTCGCTAACCAAACCATCGCCTCAGCCCAAGCATGTGAGTCATACTAGGATTTGACATTTATACATATAAGAAAGTAGTTATAACTCTGTATAGTCATAAGATGAAAGAACATCTTATGTAGTATATATTAGAGGAAATTTGGGAAAATACCTTAATGGTGTTTTCTTTCACCTTGAGCTAGAACATGGTATGGTGACAAGGTGAAAGAAAACACCATTAAGGTAGACAACATTTCTTTAGTCTAATGCTTTGGTATTTACTCAAATTTCCTTTAATATGATGACAGCCAAAAGCATGCTCAAGAAGTACTACGAAACGATGAATTAAGACCCTATCTAGAGCTAATGTTACATGAAAGAGAGAAAATCAAACATCCTATGATAAGTAGACAAAATGGTAACACAGAAACTAACCTGTCACTTTTTGCATAGACTGCAAGCATCATACAATAGCACATCACACTTGGTAGTATTCCCAGAGCTTTTATTTCTTCAAACTGTTCCTCACCCTCTTCAACTAGACTAGCAAAGCAATAAACACTCAAGACTGCCTCAAGTGTCTGCTCATCTGGGTCACATTTTGCATTTTCCATCTCAACAAATGCATTTATAGCCTCCTCAAACTCACCTCCCTGTCTAAACCCTTCAATAACACCATTAAATGAATCTCTATTCCTCGCTATGCCGCAATCGTTCATCCTAGACAAGATTGCATCAACTTCCTTATAAAGTCCACCCCTTGCATATGTGTGAATCAATGAATTATAGGTTTCCACATTAGGTTTGCTTCCCACCTCATTCATTGTGTTAAATGCAACAAGAGCTTCTTCATATAGTCCAGCTAGTCCATAAGCCTCAATAACCCCAGTGTAGGCCTTAGGAGTTGGTACTAATCCTTTACCATTCATATGATTCAAAATCTCTTTAGCATCCTGATACAACCCTCCTTTTCCACAAGCAAATATCAAACCTTCATAGGTTTCCATATTTGGCTCAACATTCTCTTCCACCATATCATGGAATAAAGTCACCACTTCCTTAAAATATCCTCCTTCACCAAAAACTTGTATAAGAATATTGTATGTTGCAGCATCTGGCTCAGTATTGCTCACCTTCATCTCAAGGAAAAGCTCGCGAACGTCATCATACCTCCCTTGATCACCATACAAATTCAACAAAATACTGTATGTACTAGCATTCGGCATACAACCCGCTTCCTGCATCTGCCGAAACACCCCCATCGCCTCTTTAATAGCTCCTTCTTGTGCATAAGCATCCAACAACACATTATAGGATGATATATCAGGCAAATTACCACTCAACTCCATCTCTAGTAACAGCTCAGACACTTTCTCAAGCTTACCCAACTTGCCAAATGTCTCAACAACATAACTATAAGTTGTAATATCTGGCAAAACCCCACTCTCATTCATAGTCCTAAACACCATTTCAGCTTCATCACCCAACCCTCGATTCGCACAAGCACTAAGCAATGTATTATAAGTTACAATATCTGGTTGAATCCCTTCATGCCTCATTTCAGCAAACAACCCCAACAATTCCTCCCAATCTAACCCACCTCTAGCACAAGAATTAATCACAGTATTGTAAGTCAATATATTAGGAACCACCCTCTCTTTCTTCATCCTATTCAATAACTCAAGGGCAGTCTCAAACTGGCCATTCCTACCATAAGCATTAATCAAAGCAGTATAAGAGAACACACTTCGAGGTATATTATGAACAGGCATTTCATCAAACACCTCATGGCATTTCTCAAGCAATCCTTCTCTACCCAACACCCCTATAATAATAGTATAAATATGTTCATTGGGTTTGCACCAAACTTGGCGCTGCATATATTTAAACAACCTTAAAGACCTTTGCCAATCCCCTCTTTGAGCAAATTCCTTAAAAACTAAAGCAAAATCATTAAGGGAAAGCTTATTTTTAAAAGCCTCAAGACATCTAGCAATTGACCCTCTTGGTGGGAGACTACTTAATTTGTTAATCAAAGTTTCTACATCATAACTATACTTACCCTTTTCAACTATGACTGATGGATTGCCCAAAATTAAGTCTTTGGGTTTGGCTTTAAGCTTGAAACTTGATTGAGTTGTGGATAAAGGTTGGAATTTTTGAGGAAGAAATAAGTTTGGAGGGAAATTGGGGAAAGGGTTTTGTTTTGGAGAGTGGAAAGATTGAGAAGGGAGAAAAGGGGAAAAATTTAGGGTTTTTAGCATGATGGGTAATGATGATTTTGCATTAGAAATTGTATCAAAATTGAATTGAGAAATTAGGGTTCTTGAAGGGTTTTAGGATTGAAATTGTAGAGAAGAATAAGAAAGTGGTAGAGGTTGCAGATGAATGCTTTGAAGATGGAGATAGTTATGGATAACGAAAACCGTTGTAAATTCTTCCATTTTTTTTCCTTTTCCTTTTTCTTTTAGCCGGTTAATCCCGCCCATTACTATGGATTTATTAATTTAATTATAAATTCATTCAAAAAAAATTTAATTATAAATAAATAGGATTTTATACTTCCTGTTCCGAAATACTCGCTACATTTCGATTTTGTGCACTATTCATCGTTCAAGCTTATTTTACATATTGCGACTAATTTGTAAGTAAAAATATAGTCAAGTGGGATCTTGTTTGAATCGTCTAATCGCATACTTTCATAATATTAAATTTTTATAATTTTTATAAGAGTAGTTTAAGATATTAATAATCAAAATTGTGCATTAGATTGCGTAAAAAAGTGAAATGTAGCAAGTATTATGGAACGGAGGAAGTATAAGCAGCAATGCAGCATTCCTTCCCTTTTAATTTATCAGCAAGTCTCTTAAGAGGCCGTCTTTTTTAGAGACGCCTTTTAGGCCCAGTTCATTAGAGTTTAATTTTTACTCTTATTTTATATTTTTTTAATGGGCCGATCCAATTAGAGTTGGTCTCTCAAAGAAACCGTCTCTTATAAGAATTTGTGTTAATTTAGGTACTTATTTTATGTTCAAAAAAAAAACTAGTTACTTATTTTGTTGATATTGAAATTTAATAGATGAAAGTTAGTATTTTAGAAAATCATTTTGTTTATAAAATTTGTGGATATTTGCGTCTAGTTAACACTTTGAGACATATAAATTACAATGGACGCATGAATTTACAATAATGAATAGGAGCTATGCTGATTTAATTTCTAGATTTTGTAGTTTTTCTTAAAATTTTAAATTCTAAAGTTAGTCGTCTTTTGTTCATTTCTCAAGAGATTATAATATCATGGAAAATAAAGAGCAACTAAGTAACCTATTATAAGTATTTTAGATTGTCTCACTCATTTTACTTATTTTCTTGTTTGGAAATGATTCATATTATTTTCTTTGATCTTATTCGCACATTTTGATTAATTATTTTTTTCATTTAAATTTGCAACAATGCACAAATGAAAATGAACTTTTGTCATAGGGTGAAAATGTAAGTCCTAAACCACTATGATCACCCATAATTTTCCAAATTCATATTTGATATTGTTAAAGCAAGTGACAATATTTGTGAATATGACATTAACTTTAATCACTTAGTCGAACATGCCTTGTCTTGTACTTTGGAGAATTACAATGAGGATGTGTCGAGTGTAAGTGAATTGAGGTTTGGAACGTTACATGAGGTACGTGAGTTGCTAAATAATGTAACGTTGGAAGCAAGTCAGTAGGGTGCAGCAGGGGCTGCTCGTTCGAGCAGCAAGATCAGTGTGAGGCAGAAGGTGCAGGTGAGACCTGCTCGTTCGAGCACAGTGCTGGCTCGTTCGAGCAGACAGCTGAGCACAGACTGTTGGACTTCCTCTGATCAGTTTTTTGGTGCATTGTAGGCATTGAATGGTCATTGTACTCTTTACTTTATTGCTTGTTTATTGTGTAATTTATTATTTGTGTTGTTCTTTGTCCATTGATTGTGCTCCGCTTTCCTCTTTGTTTTTCTTTTTTTCACATTGGTGAGGTTCAACTTTTATTTCCTAATAAATAATTTTTTATAATAAAATCAAAATTTTTTTAAAAAGGGATTACTTAGTGATGAAAAACTTTGACTCAAAACGCAAAAAAGTAACTCACAATTTACTTACTCACGACTGAAAAGTGATGAGTCAAAATTCAAAATTATACTAGAAGCGATGAGTCACGACAAAGATTTTAGCGAAGAAACATTGACTCAAAATACAAAAATTTAAAAATTGGGTCATAATGATCGATTTTAACCCCTTTTTATTTTTCTAGGTTAGATCATATTTGCAATGTTTTTTTCTTATAATAATAGTCAATTAACTTTTTTTGTTCGATTTCAAGTCAATTTCAAATTAATTAAATTTTAACGGACTAATCACACAAATCTCTCAATTTTATGTGGAAAAAAATTACATACAATACAATATAATGAAACCTAAACTAATAATCATTATTAATTTCTCTTGGCTACCCAAAAGTCTCGGCAAATGATAATCCCATATATAATTAGTTAAAATTTTGGATATCTTATTTCTTCCTTTTCTCCATTTTTCTTGTCTAATCTAATTGAAATAATTTTTAAATTTAATAAGCTCTCTCCTATTCTTCATGGAGATATCACATTAAGATTTGAAATAACAAAGAAAGTTTGGTGATTATATTACAACCAATATACAATTCCTTGAGGTTAGTTGAATAGTTTTTATTTAATAAAAGATTTTCTTATGTAATTTTGATCTTGTGCTAATTTATGAGACAATCATCATACAATATAGTAATTGAGAAACATCTTTGCCATTTGTCACTTCATGAATCCATTATGCCAATTGTCATCACATCATGAATCAATTGTAATTATTTTGCCATTTGTCACTTCATGAATTATTTAATTTGTCATATATCCAATCAAATAAGTTTAGGAAGATGGAAAAGTATGTGATTGATGCAATAAATAGAATAAAACTCTTCATTTTATGTTACTTATATAGAATGAAATCTGAGCATAGCGTAAGATAAAAGGCAAGCAATAAGCATAGTAATCATTATCATTGGCTCAATTATCATTTATCAATTACCGACTTACATGTTGATTTTTAGCTTAAGTTAGATTATTTATAAAACATTCCATTTCCCTCAAATTAATTACTTATTTTCATCATTCAAATATATAATGCTTAAATTTTTCATTATATTTACATACAATTCATGTGGGGCTAATATTGAATTATCTATCTTGATGAGTATGTAATTTTTTTATATAATTATAAAATGTCTTTTTTACCTAAGTAATTAATAATATGCTTAGAATAAATTATCAAAATAATTAAATTACTATATATATGAAAATTAAAGAAATCTCGTGCACATTGCACGGGTATTATACTAGTTAAAAATAATTTATGAGATGATTCAAAACTAAAATGAATGAAGAAAAATTCGTGTGGCAACGTTTAAAACTAATATATATTGATTTATATAGTCCAAATTAACCCTAATCTTTTGAGATTAAGCTTTGACATCGTTATTATTGCTACTACTACGCTATGTATTTTACATTAATCATATTGTTGCTGCTACGACGCTATGTATTTTACATTTATCGATAGATGATCTTTTCAATTATCATAATTGTGTTTTAATTAACATTTGATGAATGTTTCCTTTCAATAGTGGATGAAGTCCACATTAATAAGGGTGAGAAAGGTAAAACATGGTATTCAAGCCCCCCAAAAGGGTAGTATATACAAATTATTACATCACATATCTTTAATAAACTTCAAAAATATACTAGTATTACCTAAATTGGTATTAAATTAAATATTTTTTAAAACAAAATCATGAATTCAAAAAATACAAGATTATAATGTATTAATATACCAAATAATTTAATATTGAGTCTTCAAATTTTTTTAAGTACCTGTGCTGTCGGCATGTTGAACATACTCAAACATCTCTTAATATCGACTTTATTAGACAAAAAAATAGTGTTTTAAAAGTGTGCATTATATTTTATTGTTGTACTTTATTGCAAGCCTAATAAAAATTATTTAATTTTGCAATGTTTTTTTTTATTAGTGAAAAAGCATGGATGATACATACATAGGGGAAGGCTCAAGGCATGGGCAAGGCATGGAATTTGTACCATTTCAAACATGTCAAGAACCATTAGAAATCCTATTACTACATGGGCATTTAGACATTATGGTTATTGAAGCAAACAACCTTCCAAACATGGATCAACTTCATAGAACAATGTCCGGTTTATTTAGTGGTATTGCAAAGCTTAAATCCCATGGAACAAGTGATCCTTATGTCAATGTGTCCATTTCCGGTGCGATTCTTGCTCGAACATTCGTGTTACAAGATAACGAAAACCCTGTTTGGAAACAACATTTCTTCGTACCAGTAGCACATAGAGCTTCAGAAGTACACTTCGTAGTTAAAGATGATGATGTTGTAGGGTCCGAAATTATTGGGGCAGTTGGAATTCCAGTTAAAAGACTATTTTTCGGTGAAAAAATTGAAGGGGTTTTTCCTATTATGAAAGGAAAAGGTAAAACTTGGGAATCTGGTGCTAGTTTAAGTCTGTCAATACAATATACTCCAGTAGATAAAATGAATTTGTACCATTTAGGCGTAGGGGGTGGGCCCGAATATAATGGGGTACCTTGGACATATTTTCCCCTTAGGAAAGGAAATAAAGTTACCCTTTATCAAGATGCACATTTTGAGGATGATCAACTTCCTAATATTAGGCTTGAATATGGGATGGATTTTGTTCATGGAAAATGTTGGAATGATATTTATGATGCTATTTTGAATGCTAGGCATTTGATATATATAACAGGATGGTCTGTGGTTCATCTAGTTAGACTTGTTAGGGATGACCCTAATCATGCTAGTGTTACTCTTGGGGCTCTTCTTAAAGCTAAGGCACAAGAGGGTGTTCGTGTTTTGTTGCTTATTTGGGATGATCCTACTTCTAGGAAGATTTTTACTCACACCACTGTAAGTCATCAATATTATCAGGCTGATTTCGAGTCACGTGTTTTAGGTTTGTCCAAAATCAGGTTTTGTGTCCATATTGATTCTAACATGATTTTAAATTCATATGAATGTCGTGTCGAGACAGGTTCGTTTATAAGGTCGGGTAAATTTTGGGTTGTCGGGTCTATGTTGGATACCTCTACTGATGGTTTACAACCCCTTATATGAAAGCCCTTTAGACTGGAATGTATTGTAACATAACCTCTCATATTTGGCGCTAAATATTTCACTTAAAATAAGGGTATTGTGCACATGGAAGAATCTAGAACAAAATGAAACAATGTTAATAATATTTAAAAATGTGTTCAATGAGGTTTGAACTCAGATCAATGCATTCACATAGCAAATCTACAACCAACTTAATTAACCAACACATATTATTATCTTTAAGTATATCACTTTATACATAAGTAGAATGCCGTCATATTAGTTGACATCATTGAATGACCTTAGATTCACCCCTAACGGTGCATCTGATTCAAACTCATGAGCTCTGATACCATATAGAGGAATCATCTCAATTAAAAGTTTAATTCAGTAGTTGTAGCCTCAGGATATGTTATATACATTATTATCAATTACTATAGTACATATTTGTTTGTACTTTTTGTAGGAAGGCATGCTAGCAACAGATGATGAAGTGACATACAAATTCTTCAAGGGCTCATCAGTTCATGTTGTGCTTTGTCCTAGATCTGGTGGAAAAGGGCATAGTTTACTTGGAAAACAGGTACTTACACATGTACTTAGATCAACATTATAAGTATATTTGATTGTTTGTGCACAATTAATCTTTTGATATGGGATAATGGTCAGGAAGCAGGAGCAATTTATACTCATCATCAAAAAACAGTTATTTTGGATGCTGATGCAGGTCAAAATAAAAGAAAGCTAATTGCTTTTATAGGAGGGCTTGACCTTTGCAAAGGGCGTTACGATACTCCCGAGCATTCTCTTTTCAGAACGTTACAAACTGTACACGAAGATGATTATCATAATCCCAACTTTGTCGTATGTAATCGTTCTATCCAACAATCCTCTCTTGTGGTTTATTAACGAGCTTTTGATTTAGTTTGTAATCGGGTTTTTCGCCAGCATGATCTCTAACTTACTTATTGGTCAAACAACAAAATGACTTGTTTAGTAAGTCAGCTAAAAAGACGACTTATAAGCCTAAGGGCATCATTTTCGTTGATTTTTGGCTCACAATTTTGTTACATTCACAGGGTCCTACCACCGGATGCCCAAGGGAACCATGGCATGATCTACATTGTCAAGTAGACGGTCCAGCAACATACGACATCCTAACCAACTTTGAAGAGCGTTGGTTGAAGTCTTCACGTCGTGGGTTTAAGAAAATCAAAAGAACTTATGACGATCATCTTCTTCGCATTGATAAGATTCCGAATTTTATTAGAAAGCAGGATGTCGAGAACATTCTTGATGATGAAGACGATATGGAGAGATGGCACGTTCAAGTAATATAGCTTACACGTTAATTTTAAGCAGTTTATTCATGATAAAAATAGTTTCTAATTACGTGTATGCTTGACATTTATCAGCTCTTTCGTTCAATAGACTCCAATTCCGTGAAAGGTTTTCCTAAGGATCCGAGAGATGGCACACGTTGGGTTAGATTCTTTTCTATCATTATAATATTAGAGTATATAACATAATTCGTGACTTCTATCATTATGTACAAATGTTTAAGCTGATGATTAATTTTCCGTGATATATTTGTAACATACCCGAATTTCCACAAAAATCACAAAGGATGGGAGGAAATTAGTGTGTTACAATATTATACTCCCTCCGAATCATTTTAGATGTCCCATTTTCTCATTAGACAAAATGATATCAATTATCTTTCTTTTTTGTCTATCTTTTTTACGTAAATACCCCCACTTTTTCAATTCCCAATACCCCACTGGCTACTACCACCTTTACGATTAATTTAATCAATTAAAATACCCAACTACCACCTTTTTAATGGACCCCACTCAACCCTTAAAATCCGTGAAGTCCCAAATAGGACATCTAAAATGATTCGAAGGGAGTATATTTTAATATATAAGAGTTCTTTGGAATATAGAGAACTTAATCTTTTATGAAATGATCTTATGACAAGAGTTAAATTTACTAATAATTTTATATTGTGTTTTGGTATGTCAAAAACAGAACCTTTTCTGTGGGAAAAATGTACTAATAGACATGAGTATACACACAGCATATGTACATGCCATTCGATCTGCTCAACGTTTCATCTATATTGAGAATCAATATTTTCTTGGATCCTCTTATAATTGGGATTCCCACAAGGACTTGGGTAAGATTTAATTTTCTTTTGTATATATTTATGTAATTAAGTGTCGGCTCGAGCTTGCCCAGGTCATGAACCGTGTTATTTGATTAAACACCTGTTAATATTAAATTGTGTTAGTATGTATATTTGGGTGACCTTAAATTTGATGTCTTACAAGTTGTGTTCATGTGTATTTGAATGTTTTATAGGAGCAAACAATTTGATACCAGTGGAGATAGCTCTTAAGATTGCTGAGAAGATAAAAGCAGATGAAAGATTTACTGCCTATATTGTTCTTCCAATGTGGCCAGAGGGTGATCCTAAAAGCCTTGCCATGCAGAGAATCCTCTATTGGCAGGTAACTCATGTCAAGAAACCAGCTCAACTAAAAACTTAAGTTTATGGTAGAGGGCCTAAGATATGTTAGATACTCTAATACGTCTCCTCACACAAGCGCCTTGAAGCTAGAGGAGTAGATGCAACGCAAGTGTTAATAATTAACTCAACTAAAAGATTAAGCTAATGATTGAGGCACTAGGATATGTTCTATACTCCAATACGCCCCCTCACATGAAAGCCCTTTAGACTAGAAGAGTGAATGTAGCACAAGCCCTCCTCGAAGCTGGGGTGTGGTTGAGATACGAATTATTGGCCTCTTGTCACGTAAGCTCTGATACCATTTCAAGGAACCAAATCAACCAAAAGATTAAGCTAATGGTTGAGGCCCTAGGATATGTTATATACTCTAACAACATGCCCGCCTCATGCCTGGCACGAAATAGTCTACATGACTTTGAGGGGTAGTTGAGATTCGAACTCGTGACTTTTTTTTACACGTTCGCTCTTGATACCATGTCAAAGAACCAACTCAACCAAAAACTTAAGTTGATGCTGATAACCTTAAATATGTTATATACTCTAACAAATCAAAAACATTTAAGAAAAAAATGAAATATTTGATTGATCTATACTTGATTCTTACATGATTATTGTATAACATAATGATTTCAGTACAAGACAATGCAAATGATGTATAAAATAATTTACAAGGCATTGGAAGAGAAAGGTGTAGAGAACAATTATGAACCTCAAGACTTCCTAAATTTCTTCTGTTTAGGAAACCGTGAGTTAGATGAAAATTCATATAGTGTTCCAAGCGGAAGTGTGAATTCAGCACAAGCCTTATTAAAAAGGAGTCGTCGATTTATGATCTATGTTCATTCAAAAGGGATGATAGTTGATGATGAATTTGTATTAATGGGTTCAGCTAACATCAACCAAAGATCTATGGAAGGTACTCGAGACACTGAAATTGCTGTGGGTGCTTATCAGCCTCATTATACATGGGGTACCAAAAATGCTAGACCACATGGACAGGTTGGTATAATTCAATCCAATATCGCTTATGTTAGAAAATAACCCACGTGTGATTTCAGATAAAAAGATTAGATAAAAGTTGATTATCATATCTATTTGATGGGCTACTCCTAATACCAATTGGATTTAGGATTAAAGTTCATCGCTAGAGGTGTTTAAGTTTAACGGGGCGGATTGACCAAACAGATCAAGAGTCGAACCACATTTTAACTAGTCATTAATAAGCCTTGGTGTAAATGGTCGGTCGGGTCGAGCTGAGTCTGACAATCATATGATTTGGTTGCGAAAAAATTTACGCTTTTTTTAAAAATTTTTGTATATGATATTATTAAATCCATAAGTGGCTCGACCCAACGGGTCATAAAGTAGAATAAATATCTATTATGAACTTTTAAAAAATGGGTCAAAGTGAGTCGAATTTAGACGGGTTTTGACCTGCTCCAATCCGTTTAAAATTTGACATGACCCGTGCCGACCCGACCCATTTAAATTTTAACCCGACCAGTTGAACACCTCTATTTATCGCCCATCATGTTTATGTGCACTCAAATATCTTCTTATCATAGGTGTCTTTGAGGGGGTGTGAGGTGATCGACCAGTCGCCTTCTTTTTCCTGTATATGAAAAAGTTAATAAAAAAGAAATATGTTAAGTTTATTAATAAAATTAATATATGTACTTGAATAAGGCACAAATAAAAAACTTTGCACAGGACACAGAGGGGTCTTTGAGGGTGTGCGAGGTGAGGTGATCGATCGCCAGGGCCCCTCTTTCTCCCGTATATGAAAAAGTTAATCAAAAAAAATGTTAAATTTATTGATAAAATATGAAGTAATATATTTACTTTAAATAAGACACAAAAAAAATTTAGCACAGAGCCCCAAATTTTCCAAAACGGCTCTGACAGGACACCAAAAATTCTCAATACGGCTCTACTTCTTATGCGAGTTTTGTCGTGTACATTTTTGCATATTATTTCGATCATAAGAACATGTGCTAAGTCGCGGGTTGTTTTGAACACAGATATATGGATACAGGATGTCGCTATGGGCGGAGCACTTGGGAACAATAGAAGGTTGTTTTATGTACCCAGAAAGTTTAGAGTGTGTGAGACGAGTAAGAATAATGGGAGAACAAAATTGGAGACAATTTGCAGCAGAAGAAGTAACAGAAATGAAAAGTCACCTTCTTAAGTACCCTTTGAAAGTTGATAGATGGGGAAGAGTTGGACCTCTTCATGGTTATGAGAAATTCCCTGATTTAGGTGGTAAGGTTATGGGTACTTTTTCCGGAATTCAGGAAAATCTTACTATATGATCTAAACAGGGCAGGGGCTCGGGGCGAAAGATTATTTATAGCCTCTAAACTATTGTATACAGCCTCTAAACTATTGTATACATAGAAAAGTTTGAATCTTAGCATTAATTGAAAACTAAAATTTATGGGGGCTTTGGGTGTAGGCATGCCTTATCCTTGCTTAGAGCCGGTTCTGTTCTTAAAAACTTTGTTGCACAACATTAGATGATAACTTACTCCGAAGGCCGAATGGTTATTAAAAAACTCTCACATTATATGAAGTATTTACTTGTTTGGAATTGTACATTGAGAAAATTTGCTCATGTGTGTAATATTAGTTGTTAGTGTAGTACATGTAGTAGAAGTTCTAACTTTTTTTTTTTTTATAATCATTGTAAATTTTCTCATTTAGAGAGGATACGATAACACATTTGATATATCATTTATTATTAATGGTTCAAAATTTCATTATTATTAGATAACGTGGCATGTATATTTTTCATATTTACGTCCGTCGAGATGGCAATTGGGAGAGAAGTGAGTGGGTATAGGGCATACAAATTGGGACATGTACAATGTGCAACCCACTAAATTTACCCACTTAACTTACTTAGGGGTGAAAAATCCCATTTGCAATTTGATTATTTCTTTAAACTAAATCAAAAAAAAAAACAATTCGATTTTTTTTTTTCAAACCAAATTAGTCACAGTTTAAACCAAACCAAACAAAAATATTAAAAAATCCAAACCATATACTTCTATTTCTTATTACATTTACTAATTTGGGTAAATTGTACATAATAAACCAAACTTCATTTAATTCGCTGCAAGTAAACTCTCATATTATTTATATTAAAATAAACCCACCTATTAGGTATATTTGCTAAAAACAAATCGACCTATCATTTATAATTACCCTCAGTTTATTTATAGATGAAAAATTAGGAATAAACATTAGTTAGATTTTTTTCAACAATTATATTGAATAGGCTAATATGTGAATTATTTTATTTGAAAAGTAAATAATAATTTTTTTTCTCTGAGAAATAATAATAATAATAATAATAATAATAATAATAATAATAATAGAGTTAATTTTTGTATAATTTCCCCGTTTTTTAATCGAATAATTTTCACTCACACTTCCTAATATTGCAGTAAATTGAAAAGGTTGAACCAATTTTAGATTCATCAAGCTATAACGAGCGAACACCCATTAAAATTTTTTTTTTTAATTTTTCCACCATTATTTGAGATTAACTTTTATTTAACCAATTTTAATTTGTTCGCTGTTACTAACAGCGAACAAACCCAATGCCTGTTTTAAAAAAAGCCCCTTGTTCGCTGTTAGTAACAGCCAACCGGTCCGAACCTATGCTCAGGGAAAAAAGTGTTTATTTTGGGATAAAGTTTCAAAAACGTTTTATTTATTGATTTTTTTTTTCTCAATCATTTCAATTTTTCGGTTTTTAGATAAATAAACAAACCCGAATAGGCCCAATCACAATACTGTGAATTGTTGAGAGTTGATAGAAATGGGAGCAGGAAGCAAGGTCGGAGACTTGGTGTTCAAGGGTTTTACGGCGACTTTGGGAGTTGCTACCATTTATCTCACTGCTACTTTCTCCGTCAATGTCTATAGAGGTCTCTCTTGGCACAACGCTCAATCGGTACTCTTCTTTCTCTCTTCTTACTCCTCTTTTGTTGATGAATCTGCTTTTTTTTTCTGAATTTATTTTAAATTGCTTGCATTTTTGTACTTTTGGAATCTGGGAAATTGAATACATCTAGTGGGTATTCGTTATTTTTAGTTGAATTCGAAAGATATGTATCAATTGAATAATACTAGAATTTGTTGTTTGGTATATAGATTTTTGGGTGAAGTACAAGAGATTTGGTTTCTGAATCAACTAGGCTTGTTTTGAGGGAATCAGATTAAGAAATGAAACCAGTTTCCTCCCAAATTTTAAGGAAACCAATTTTTATTTCCTCCCTGGCACATTAGTCCATAAAAGACTGGAAAATGTTTTCCATTAAAACCTAAGAAAAATCCTAAGTATGGTATAGGTAAAGCCATGAAGTTTGGAAGGCATTTCCATATTTTTTCTTTAGGTTTCAGAAATATTGTTGATATAGGTTGATTTTTGATTGAGGATTCTTTTGATGAGATTGAACAGTTGAAAGGTTGAACCAATTTTAGATTCATCAAGCTTCAACGAGCTTGATAAACTGTCATTTTGAGCTAGATAGAACTTTTAAGAATTTAGATCAACTTGAAGTGAAGGCCTAGGGTAATGAGGTCCATAAAGTTGTACCATTGTAAAAAAAAATGTATATTTTTGCCTCTTTTCTTTTTCTCTCTTCATAAACGACAGAAAATCCTTCTTCATTTTCCTTCTCCTTTCAAAGAAGACTACTTTTTTGCCTAGAAGTTTTATAGACCCTCTATGCGAGGCGCACTTTTTAAAAACCAAGGATTTTGCTCAACAGTTTTTACTTCTTTATAGCCATCTGATATTGGTTAGGATTGTCGATTATTGAGTATTGTTGAATTAGGGTAGGATTATTCTTAGGAGAAACTTGCTAGCTATCAATAATGATTTGCTCAAATTGTAAAATCATTTATGGAGTTTAAGAAGATTTCAATAGCTGTGTCTAATTCCAATCATGATTGTTTAATAAATTTTATTGATTATCTTGGAGATTCTAGTGTGAGCGAAGCATAAGAATCAAACATATAGTTTGTGAAGTTTATTTTCAGCCAAAACAAGCTTCAAACTTGCGCATAAGAGCTGTTTTATTAGGTTTTTTTGAGCATTTATTTAGGAATTGAGTAACCCTCTAGCAAATACAATCTATGCCTATTTTCTACCCATGTAATTCTGGAAATATAGTACTCAAGTTGTGAGAGGAGAATGATTGCAAGATTTGTGATGTTTTTTGAGTAATCTGGTTCTGATTTTCTTCTGAGAGAATTAAACATCCTGCGATGTGATGTGATCTTATATTTTGTATCAATTTTTTCCTTGAGGTCAATAGAAAGTGAATACAATTTATGTCTTCTGTAAAACATGATGTTTATGTCACATTCTTTATAGTTGGTTCTGCTTACTCCTCCTTTGACTTACAAGTTACAATGCTCTGGAAAATTGACTTAGCTTCACCAGTATCATAGTAGTCTAGATCTCCCGCCTCGAAAGCCCACATTTGGGTGGTGTTATGTGATTCTTATAGTTGACAAAGACAATTAGTATTTAGTACCATAATGTTAGTCAAAGTTGCACTTGGTTTTTGGAAATCCAGATAGCATTGGTGACTGTTTTATCCAATTTTTCTGTGGATAGCTTAATCTGGATTTGAAAAAAGAATATATAAAACTTTGGCCTTTAGTCAATCCTTTTCCTTAAAGAGAAGGGTAAAAGAGGGGAATTAAAGAATATATATGTTTTCCGGTATTTGGATGTGGATTAGAGAAAGATAAAAAAGAGAACTGGAGGATCACCTTTCATTCCCCTTGTATAATAAATTAAATCCTTCTAAACCTGAAGAAATTTCGACGGAAAAAGATTAGCCTACTTTTCCTTAATCCCTTCCCCTTCCTTTTGTTCCTCCATTGCTATGCGGCACACTTCTTTTTGATATGAGGCTCTGCACAGTGTTAGTTTAGATTGATATCCTAGGCAGATTCTTACATCTTTATTTCGTTTTTGCTTGGTACTTGGTCGCAAAAACCATCAAACAATTCAACACTTTATCTCACAAATACTTGTTCTAATATAGGATGCTTATATGTATTGATTCTATGTCTCTTGAGTTTGCTCCCCGAACTTTTTTTCAGTGTTTTTTAGACTAGTGGGCATAATTAAAGCGACGAAGGTCAAATAGCGTGCTCTTGAACTTGCTTATAAGTCTAGCATAAGAATTTGAATTTTGATGTTGAACTGTTAGAACTTTGCATAAAGGAACCAGCGTAACATAATTCGTTAATTAAGTCGCCTTTTAAATTCGCAATTTGCTCAAAATAACCTTAAAATATCCAAAAGCCGACCATAATTCGCTTTTCTGATTCGCGATTCACAAGTAGATTTAGTGTTACACGTGACAACAAAAGGAAACTTTCCGAGACTACCATACTGCACATTTCAAGTTATTGTGAATGCCCAGGAAGCAACATATTTGTTCATATATAGATTTTACTTATCAAGCAACATATCTTTCCACGAACTTTATGTCCATAGCAGGCTCAGCATAGCCCGACTCCTGATCATCCGCACCTTTATTTCTATATAGTTGACCACCAATGTAATCAACACATTGATGTTTCTCTTTTAAATTCAACTAGATTACTGCTTCTCTTTTGATTTGCAATTGAGGATTTTCTATAAGAAAATAGAAGTAATCGAAGTATATAGCGCAGAGGACAGGGAAGAAGTATTATCCGATATCTACCAGTGCTTACGTTCAATCTCCTACTTAAGCTAGCGTTTTCTGGATGAAGTCATCGCTCATTGCTCTATTAGGTATCTTATAAGATGCCCAACCGGTGTATTGTATTCTTATGTGTTAGCTTCAATACATGTAACAACAATTGTCTTATGTTCTTTGTTTCTTCCCTTCTTTGCTGCGGAAAAGCTACTCGTAAATCGTAATATATTATAGCCATATATTCTGAAATTTAGTTTACTTCGTGCAGAAAATCAGCAAAGAAGAGCAAAGCGATCAAAAAGATGTAGCGTGAAATTCTTTAGTTTTCCATCACGACCAGAATAACAATCTCTGTCTCGCTTTTCGAGTTTTGATGAAGAAAATACATGTTAGAGAAACATTCGACATGTAGCGTATGCAGACGTAATATGTCGAAAAGGTTATAGTGCCTCTTATATGACACTGATTTTTGGATGTGTAGAGAACATGTTCTTATTAATGTTTTGTATGCGACTATGTGACCACACTATAAAACTGGATTGTTGTTCCAGTTTCATTTCTTCTCTTCCCTTTCTTTTTTGATTTTTGTTGCACAAATTGTTGCGAGAAACAGTCTCTTTTAATTGGGTTTGAGAGGCGCCTCTTAAAGAGATTGGTTGTTTTTCTCTGATTGAGTCGACTATAAAGAAAAATATAGAAAGCAGACATTAAGCTCTAATAAATTGGATTTAAGAGCGTCTCTTAAAGAGATTGGTTGTTTTTGTCGTACCGTCAACCGTGGAAAATGGTAATGGTTCCAATTGGAACACAATTCATACCTCCATTTTTAAAATCCCTTATAAGTTTTAATAACTATTATTTTTTTAATCTTTATTCTTTTTACGGCCCGTTTGGTAGGTGGTAATAAATCGTGTCAATGGGAATGGAAAACTAGTGTAATTTTGGTTAAAAAAATCTTTTGGCTATCTTAAAGTTCATGCTTGACAACCTTCAATCCTCTCATTTTGTTCATAAAATTCATTCCAATGCATTACCAATGAGAGAGGTGGTATTAGGAGGTAATGGAAATTTGTGAACAAAAAATTTTTTTTGTGATCAAAGTTTCATTACCATGGAAATGACATGAAAGTTTTAATGAAATTTTGCACTATAAATCATTTCCATTACCATCATTTTGTACCACTAACCAAACGGGCCGTTAAAGTCATATATGCGCTTAATTATTTTTTTTAACAACTTATTTGAAATTACCTTTTTTTAAATAAATTATAGATAAAAGAGTCTATTTTATTGAAAAAAATTTCTTTGAATATGTTTTATTGATTTTTCTACAATAATTTCACTTATTGATCACCCATGACTAATTGAATTGCAAGGAGTTGTACCACTATAAACCAAACCTCTGTACCTCTCCCATCCTTTTCTTCACCACGACTCTTTAGGCAAAATCATGCACAGTTGATGGTTAAAGCCTAAGGGTATTTATCAAGAGTAAACTTGAGTAATCTAATAATTTGCTATAACAAATTTTATTTTATAAAAAAAATAAATTAAAATAAAATATCGAAAAATGTTAAAAATATATTAAAAAAATTCTACTTTTTTAAAATTTTTAGAATGTTTTATGTAAATTTTTAAAATTTCTCTATAGTTACAGTAATTTTAAGTTTTCTTTTATAGTAGTTTACATACTATAGCAGGTCATTGAATTATCCAATTTTCTTTAGATAAATACCCTTAAATTTAAAATTATTCATAATTAATCAATATGCGGGATTATTGTTGGAAAACCATGAAAATGTTAATTATTCTAGGTAATTTTTCCAAAATTTTATAATCAGGTTTTTTTTTTTTTTAAATGCTCCTATTGTCATTTGTTAGTTAGACGACCCAGAAAACACAAGAAAAAATAGCAGTTATTGAATAATAAAGCGAAGAGTAGTAGAATCACCATTTTCATTAATCACTCGTAAAAGTTTCACAATATACACAGAACACTAATAGATCGACTAAACTATCTTAACATCTTCATGGCCGAGAGATTTACATTGCTTCGGTACATTAACAAGAAGTTGTGTGATACAAAGAAGCAAAAAATAAACACAACCATCATACCACAATATCAAACTTCACTATATTAGTAGTCGGTAGTAGTTATGTATCAACTATCAACTAATAAACAAAAAATGAGTAGTAAGCTAAGTAGAGAACAGCCTAGCCAACAAAAAAATCTTCTATATAAACACATTCCAAACATCGTATCGGATAAATGGCTTTAACTTTGCTTGGGAATTCCTCTTATGGCTTCTACGGATCTCAAGGGCCAGAAGATGCTAATGTATTACTACCTCCGTTTCATTATACTTGCGACTGATAGTGACATTTTTCCACACAATATGTCATAGTTGGGTGCGAGTGTTTCAGAACGGAGGAAGTATAATCTAATCAACTTAAACCAACTATTCTTGTTTGAGGGCATCAATGACTATTGGCTTGAGTGCTTCCGGGAGTTGTCGATTCTTTTTAGCTCATCTGGTTAAGAAATAATAATAGCAAGAAATTGAATCAGGGAACATTTTAGCAGGTTCCCAACTAGTGAGAGCAGAAGAACCAGAAGCAACATGAAGTATTGACTGAAGGAATAAATAAATAAATATAAATCTAGTACCCATATTTATTGAACAATCACATGGAATGGAGCAGAGCCTAGCATGGATGTTATCAGCCATTTGCCCACTAAACCAACCAGATAAAACATGCAAACTTGTCCCCAACTGGATCAGCATACCCATAGCCAAGATATTTCCTTTAGTTAACCTAACTAAAAATTGTGTTCTAAATTTGAGTAATTTTAACTTTTCGTTTTTGGATCTGTGAACAAAGGATAAATTCTGAATCCTTCATACTAGTTTAAGCAAGGCTACAAACTAAATGTAATTTCAGGAAGATGGTGGCTTACACTTCACGCACTAAGGTCTAATAAGATAAAAACGTGACTTATTTTGTATGAGACGACCTCAAAACAAGAAGCCCATAAGATAGAAGTTTCTATTATTGGGCTATTTAACCCAAGTATGAGGCATGTTACATGGTGAGATCATCTCATACAAGAATTTGTGAAATGTAATAGCATGACCATGGAGGTAGCAACACTAGGTTTTTAAGAGATGTTGCCTATGGAAGCAGAGTACAAGAATTTACCTTTACGACCAATGGTCTGTACTGATGTGCATCCAATATGTCAAGCAACATTGCGTATGCTCCTCAATACTCTGCCGTTTGATGCTTCTGAAGATCCCGTAGAACCAACTTGGATCTCAGCCAATGGATTCATGATAACTCCACCAGCACCTCGAAGTCTAAACCTTCTGTTTTCAAGTCCAACTGCATCACCAGGCCTCTTATCAGCTAAACTGCGCATAGCTGAAACTGAAGTTGTGCCTGATAAAGGCAAATGTGAGGCTGAGCAACGGCCATCAGGTCTCCTCCAAAACTTGGAGCTTAAAAAGTCTGGACCAGGTAGCATACAACATGAGCTCCTTGCACCAGCAGATGACATCCTTGCATTTGACATAGCCAAGTCATAAGAAATATCATCCAACGACAGCTCTAAGCCATGCACACGTGCTTCAAGAGTGCGCATCCCATCCTGGGAGCTTCCAATGAATTTCTGATTCAAAACAAACACCAATGTTAACATAGGAATAATACTTTTTTAGTATATGGTAGGATGAGGGAAGGGGAGGCCGTTGGCGAGAATCAAACCCAAAATCTTGCATGAAAATGTGGTACATGCTCCAACTAAGACAAGACCCGATTTTCAACATAAGAATAATATTGTAATAAAAAGAACTAAGACAATAACAAAGTGTTAATAACACAAATACTATGAAAACAACATTATATTACCCCGTGCTTTTAAGTGACTCTCGCCTAGACTCTTGTCTCTTACCTATGCCCCCCAGACTCTTACCTATGCAGCGTTTAAGGAGTCCGTACGCAGCCACAAAACAAACAGATTGATAAAGTTGAAGATTATTTCTGTAGAATATACCTAAATAAAGTGACTCCAAGTAAATAAGTAACAAAAGGTGATCCAAGAATTACCTGGAGGAGATCCATTAAGCTAGACTGTTGGTTTTCTATCTGAACAAGCTGCTTACGGATTAAAGAAAGATCCTCAAAGTCTTTGTGGTGTCTACAAACATCTGCAGAGGCATTGCTGACAGAACCAGTAACTTCAGAGCCATCTTCAGGATACGGCACCACACGTGAACCAGGATTTTTGCTAAAAAGACCTCGTTTATTTTCTTGCTTGAATCTGGCATCTGCCTTTCGTGGAACATCTTCATCATCACCCATTAAATTTTCTGCATCCACTGAAGTTTCAGATGAACCATGAAGATGAGTAGCAGCAGCATTTGAATCAGAAGACTTCTTGGCATTCAACTCTGAGAAAGCCAATGGGGTTGACCTTTTCCCTGTAGCCTCAGGAGCAACTCTGTTTCTAGCGGTAGTTTTCAAAGCACTATCAGAAGGGGATGATCTTATATAAGGAACACGTTTTCGGCTTATCTGAGGAGTGTTAGAGTCAACAGCACTAGAAATCCTAGATCTGACAGGGAATCGTCCATCACTAGCATTTTCTGTAATAAAACCAATCACAATTCACAAGTCTCAACCATCAGAAAGGTGAAGGATACAAAGATAGAGAATGCTAATTTGGAGCATCTAATGAAACAGATAATAGAAAGGAATCCGTACAAAATAGTGAAAAGATACCAAGGCAGTCCAAAGTAGAAATTTAAACAATTTCCCTAGATATTTTTAGTTGTTTCCTCCAAAACTCTGGGATAACAAATATGTAAGATGCAGACTCTAGTTGATCAAAATCCAACCACACATTTTCTCCGCCAACTAATGGTAAACTTTATACAAAGAGTCGAGCCATTATGACCCATGAAAGATGTCATAGGAATGTTCCATGGTCCAGATGTTGGTAACTTACTAACTTGGTATCTAAAGCAGCAAAGAGAAGCATCTACATAGCAAAGCAAACAATCAAAGAAGACAATTCCAATTGACTTTTCATCTAACAATATACAAGATCATAAATATTGGCATAAAACCTAACCCATATTAAATTTAACTCCTTAAACCCAACTTTACTTGAATCAATGGTTTGAAGGAATCTTGGAATCATATATTAACTTCACCATTCATCAATATAATAGTCCAACAGTTCTATTCAAATTGCAATATCAAACAGGTAAAAAACATCAATAAGCTCGGCAAAAGCATATGTAAATGTTCGTTACTCCAATTTCACAGTACTATGTTCAATTAAAAATTTCCTTATCAATAAATAAAAAAAACAATTGTATTTATAATTAAACAAAGAAACACAGGTAAAAGAGAAAATTTACCTCTAGAGGAATCATTAGATTGAGGAGGTGGTGATCCATCATCAAGTTCATCAGGAATCTCCTTCCAAACCTCCAACATCTCATTCATCGCTTCTCTAACCGCTTTGACCTAAAAATCACAATTCAAAGATCAACATTGCGCATTTATCAAAACAAACACAAAAATGGATAAAGTTTGTTCTTTTTTTTTTCAGTAAAATTTAACCTTATCAAATTTCCTGGATTCAATGATCTTCAAACTAGAAGCTTTCAATTCAGACAAGTTCTCTTTTTCCACGCTAGCAATCTCTTTCAAAGCATCAGCAGCAGCTTTTCTAGCACTCCAATCATCACATTTCAAAAATTCAACCAAACAACAAACTAAATCCCTCAACAAATTACAATTCCCAATCTCACAAACCCTAATCGCACTTTTCACCAATACAATCAACCCCGCTTTCGCCTTAAACCCATCACATTTCAACAACCTAATCCATTTCGGTAAAACCTTCAAAATCAACGAAACATCCGGCGAAGGAGACGCCTCAATCGCAGAAGACAGACACAAGGCAGCAGCTGATTGAGCGGATAACTCCTGCTCAGATGACAGTGAATCAGAAAGTGGACGGAAAATTGAGGAGAGAGAATGGTTAACGTGGCAAGCGTACGAAGCAGTAGTCAACGCGGCAGAAGAACGGACGGCTGAGTCAGGATCACGAAGACGTCGAATGACGGCTGTGATGAGTTTCGGGAGATGAGGAGACAGAGAAACACCATGAAAAGAAGAGAGAGAGGCGAGAAGCTTTAGACAAGCGACACGAACGGATGTACGGTCGGCGGAAGACGTGGAGGAGATAGAATTTATAAAGAGAGCGTAAGCATCGGAAGTTAGCGTCGGAATTATAGATTCCAGTTCCGATACTGCTTGTGAGAGTGTATCCCTATCTGAAAGTTTGGTCATGCACGTGAGTACACGGTGGCGGAGGTCACGTGACGCTGTCGCCGATGATTTTTGTTTTGGCGCCATTTATAAAACTGAGTAGGAAAAATGGTTTTAATCTTTACAAAGGAGGTTTCGGAGGAGGTGGGAAGTGATTTAACGGCGGCATTGGTGGTTTTCCGGTGAGCGGAAGAGAGATAAAATGAAAGGTGGTTTTTGAGGTGTGAAATGAAGTTTAGAGGGGGCTTTTTAAACTGTAAAAGAAGGAAGTGGAGTTGTCAGTTGGAGTCATGTGAATTATGTGAAACGACGTCGTTTATTACATGGTTTATGGTAGTGGGTAGTTATTGATTATGTGAGTCTTTGGTGAGACAGTTGGAGAATTTTTGGCTTTGTTTGATTGTTTGCTTAATATTGTTGCAATTAGCTAAAAAGGGGTCAAATTAGTGACATGTTTACATACTTGTTAGTACATTAGGTGGCCCTCCTATAACCTAATCCATGTATTGTAAAAATATGATTTTTACAGTTTTGTACTCTCTTTGTCCTGTTGAAATTGCTATATTTTTTTTTTAAAGTTCTCATAAATTTACATTAAGGTAATGTTGGAATCACAATGAGATAGAGCTGTAGATTTTTTAAATCTTTAGTATATGTTGCAAATCGTTCCTAAGATATAGCACTCAATATTGAAAATTGAATTGAATTGCTCATTTTATCGTTCGATAATAATATAAAAAAATTAGAGGATGAAAGAAATAAGTTTTTATTTAATTTTTTATTATATGTTAATACGCTAATTAATTATTTTTTATTCAATTTTCTTCAATATAAATTGGAAATAACTACTTCATTTTTCTATTATGAAATACTCCTATAACCTAGGTCCTAGACATAAATAGAGTGTACAATACACATAGTCGACAATTCACATATGTAACATCAGCTACAATTCATTGTTCTAAGTTTTTGAGTTTTTTTTTTTAATTTTAAAATTAAGATTGATATTAACTTTGATCAAACTATGAAAATTCAAGGGTTTAGTTTATCAAAATTTAAGTTTTAGGTACTTTTTTAGTACTTTTTCTATTAAAGTTGTTAGGCTCTTTAAGGCTACCGTCCACCTTAAGTTACTCAAACTGCTAAATTCACATGACTAAGACACAATATGTATGAATTATTGAGATTGTTTTTAAAAATATAAGGTAGGACGAGATTAAAAGAAACTAAGTGAGATTCAATTTTATAATCTTACCTTAAAAAAGACGATATTCATTCTAATTGAGATAAAATTCGATTCTCCGATTTAAAGAATGATTCATGATATACTTCTATAAATTTTGATTCATGAATTTCACATAACCTACGTTTGACTTGTTGAATTTATGGTAGAGAAGTTGCACATAATAAATCTATAACTATTACTAAAACAAAACACGGCTGATGTCATCACTTTTAAAATTGCTTAAGTGTCACTCTCTTAATAAAATGATGATGTCATTGTTTGACTTTTTACTTTTTAATTAAGTATATAATATTATTCATTTAATGTATTAAAAAAATTATATTTTTTCAATTACTTATAAAATATTTATAATTTGTTTACTAAATGAATATAGGATATTGTTTTCAAAAAAAATAAATATAAGATATATTTAAATCGTTAAAACATAAAACCGTAAATTTTTTATTTTTTAATTTATACAAATAAGTCAGAAAAATTAATAAAATCGTGCATCGCACGGGTATTATCTAGTTAATTTAATAAAATAATAACATAACTTATTGCTTACAAATACAATTATAACCTCTTTTGGCTTTTGGCAATCCCATATCCACAATAAATTTCTTCACCTAAAGAAAGAATTGACAGTTAATTAAAACCCACAAGAAAAAGTTGGGGGAGCTAACAAAACAACCTATCATAAATTCACAAGACACTAACTCTCAAACTTAAAAGACTTGCATTTAATATTGTACATTTATAATTCGTTGGGGAGCCCAAAAAAAGTTACCAAATATGATCACATGAATTGGAAGAGAAAGCAAAAACATTTTAAAACATCTTATGAGAAGCATAAAAGGATGAATGTATTGAAAATCGGATTTTATTTGAGTTGAAGTGTAAATATTTTTCGGACAAAGTTTTTGGTTTAAATTCATTTCCCTCACTAGCTTATCTTATAATCTGAAAAAATACCTTGTTTTAAAAATGTTAGGACAAAGTATTGGGGCCATAATTCATACGTAGAAAACAAATTAAAATGGACAATTTAATATTTATAAGGGTCTAAGGGCGGGTTCAGAGTTCGGATCTCGGACCTGTTAATAATTTTTTAGATTCAGATGCGATCTGGATCTGATGGGTCTCAAAACATAAGACCCAGACCCTTAAAAAAGGGCGGGTTTGGGGCGGGTCTAATAGAGTCCTAAACCTGTGACCATCCTTACTAAAAGCTAAAGAATGGCGAAAAAATATTAAAACCTTCTAATTTTGAGACCCCTTGATAGTTGATATGCTCTACTTTATACATGGGGATAGATAACATACTTGATAATAATTGGTTTAGAGAATTATGGATTAGTGATCATAAATTTTTCATTTCATTTTTAAGACATATGTGTGATTCTTAAAACCTATACAAAGATCAACTCTTCTCTCTTTTACTAAGTACAGTAACTGTTAACTGTTTTAGTTTTAAAAAATAAGTATTCCCTACTTTAATTTTAAACGCTTCAACTAATATTATCATCACATTTTGTTTTCAAATCTCATTCAAAAACATATTCTCTCTTTTTTATATTATAAGGTGTCATATTTATTTCATCTATTATTTTTTTTTCTTTATATTCACATTACTAAATCTATTGAAGTTATAAAAAGATAACAAACCCAAAGTATAGCTAACTTAAATCATGGAAGGAGTAAAAGATTTAGAAGTGAAAGTTAAATGGGCAACTTCCATAAATGGATGATGAAAATTGACAAGAAGTGGGGTTATTTCTCATAAAAGGGCAAAGATAGAAGGAAAGTGATGCTCCCAATTCAGGGAAATGAGGAAGAATTAAATGGGGATTGCCTAAGAATGGGATGGTCCCTAAAGTTGAGGGATATCTCCCAAATCAAGCAATGTATTTTGGTCCTTTTGGACATTTCATTTCCAAGATACGGCACCGTTTTTGAGATTTATAGACACACACCCTTTCTCCTCTCTCAATTGTCGGATCCAATCCATTTCATTGTTTTTGGTACCACACATTATGCATTATTGTGTCATGTGTATGAAAAAACTAACAAAAGGAGCTTTTCATTATTCTGCATAAGGTAGAGTTTGAATGTGGGTTTTCTTATTTTAATTTAGGATTAAATAGTAAATAATATAGGAGAAATATTAAAAAAAAAAAAGAAAAAAGAAAAGTTACAGATTTACGCTATCATACTAATCACAAAATGTAGAGAATTTCGTGGTATATTTATGTGGAAGGGATATAACCAAATAATAATATGGACAATAAAATTTAGAGTGGTACTAAACAACTAAGGCTTAAAGTAATATTAATAGCACTAGAAACATATAAGAATACAACATATACTACTACTATATATGTAGTAGCGATCACTCTTACATTTACTACAACTCGCTCTAAAATATTGCTCTCACTCTTCTTTTTACTACTCAAGGATGTGGTGGAATGATTAAAATGCAAGTGATGAGCACCCTGTTTATACTACTAGAAGTGCTCCAGAATTCAACAAAGGTTGACAAGTAATTAATGCTTTTACATTTAGCCAAATAGAAAGGGGGTGATAGGAGTAAAATTTTACCAATTTAGTTGTAAATTTTTGATGATTTAACATTGTTATAAGAAAAGGTGGTTGGTGTCATTTTTTAACACTAAAGTCTCAATACAAGACCTACATGAGTCACATGACAAATACGAGAAACAAGTTGAAGGTTATCATAAGTCATATAATGCAAACTTTTTTTTCTTTGAAACGTCATATAATGCAAATTTAAATAGACAAATAAAATAAAATATAGAAAAAACAAAATAAATAAATTAAGTATTATTTGATATTGTCATTTAAAATAAAACGGACCTATTAGTGTGATGTAAGGGAGTATTTACTTAGAAGAAGGCTCTCAATCAATTGATTAGAAAAAAAAAAAAAAAAGTAGGAAAAAAAGTAGAAGTGAAATGCAAGAAAAAGGGCTAAAACAGTTCAATCAGAGTTAGATTAAGCGTGAATCTTGTTGGGTTAATTTCAGTTGATTGACTAACTTAATCTAAAAAGACTTGTTTAGTCGTGATTTATTCCTCATCATCATGCTTAATTACTTCTACCTCCTTATATCTTACTATGCCTCGATTGGTGTTCACACTTTTCCGGATTTCTCTCTTGCACTTTTTTTTACAAAATATCATGAAAAGAAAAAAAAAAAAAAAGCAATAGTAGGAGTGTATATTCTACCTAATTTATACACTTTTTTTTAAAAATTACCTTATATAAAATTTTTTGCAAAAAATTACCTTTTATAATACAATTCTTTGCAAAACACTACCTTCTACTGATTTTCGTCAGTTGACTGTTAACATTAACATTGACTTGCACAGAATTGTATTATATAAGGTAGTGTTTTGCAAAGAATTGTATTATTATAAGGTAGTATTTTGCAAAGAATTGTACTCCCTCCAATTCATCTTATTTGTCCACTTTACCTTTTTCACACATGCCGAGGCAACATTTTAACCTTTAATATCTTTAATTGTGTATAATTAAAAATTATAAAAATTTGATATTAATAATCTTTGCATTGAGACGAACAAAATAAGATCCCACATGACTATATTTTACCTTATAGATTAAGAGCAAAATACAAATTAAGAGTGATTAGTGAATAGTAACCAAAAAGTAAAGTGGACAATTATGATGAATTGGAGGGAGTATTATATAAGGTAGTTTTTTGTGCAGGTCAATGTTAATGTTAACAGTCAACTGATAAAAATCAGTAAAAGGTAGTGTTTTGCAAAGAATTGTATTATAAAAGGTAATTTTTTGCAAAAATGTTTATATAAGGTAGTTTTTTGAAAAAAGGTGTATAGATGAGGTAGTTTCTTATAATTTTTCCTTAAATTAATTAGATATAGTCTCTGTTCTGAAATACTTGTATAGTATCAAATTTAGTGATATTTATTTATCTTTCACGTTTATTTTATAGGAGCATTACGATTAATGGGTAAGAAGAAATGTAGTCAAGTGTGATTTCAATCGTCTGATCGCATACTTTTATAACAGTGAACAGTCTTATTCATCCTATCAACTAAGTTTTGCATTGTCCTTATAATATAGCAGCTGGATTCAATCAAAAGTAGTTAAAACTAAGAGAGAGTAATTCATAATTATCTCAATAAGGTCTAATCAATTAAGTTGGAAATAAATCTTGATTAATCTGTGATCAAGGACTAAGTACTCTTGTTAAACCATCAATTTTCATAAACTTAAACATAATTAAGAGAGTTAATGTCAATATAGGTACTAATCTCCTATCCAACAACTTCTTCGTTTTTATTTTTTTATGAGGTAACAACAACTTCTTCGTTAATTGTCAAATTATAAATTTAATATTTTTACTAATAATGATAAATTGATAACCCATAATACATTAATCAAGATTCAAAAAATAAGTAGGTTTAATTTGTTTTATTCGTTCCAAATATAGGTTTCTATGACTTCAAGTATACTTATTGTTTGATTATTAAAATGTGTGCATGCAATATGGATTATGTATTTGGCAAGTAGAATAAAACCCTCATTTACATGTTGTAAATTGTAATTAAGGTTGAGCAAACGACTATTAAATATTTTTAGAATTGTTGGATATCGGATATCCGCATATTATTTAGGATATTCGATATTTGCAGGTCCTATACTTGAAGACCCTCTGGAGCCGAAGGACTCTTATGACCGCCCTCTCCTTATGGGTATGAGACGCCGTCGACCTTCCTTCCCCGGACCCTGACCATAGATTTTTATCTATGTGCGGGAACACTGGGTATGATGATGATGATGATGATGATGATTCGATATTCATAAGAATAAAATTATATTTTTTAAAATAATCATTTTGACTAAACTCGATAATTTTTCAACTTATTCTCATTGGCATCTGCTATTCGATCCAAATATTTTTATATAATGGATTCGGATATTCGAGTCGGAAAGAATCGAATATCATATATGCCGGTTTTCAGTATTTGATTCGATTGCATGTTTTGGATCTAATAAGTTCATTAATTTTACCACATTTAATATATTTTTGTGATCTCTCTTTTTTTAATATATTTCATCATAGATTTAAAATTTATATTTTTTCATCAACATATTTCCTCCATGAATTAGCATCACGACAAACTTCTGTCCTTATTACGACAAACTCAACAATTTTAAAATTTACATCGCTAAAACGGTATAGCTATTATTAGCGACAAATTGACCACACAAAACAGTTTTGTCGCTATTGGAGACGGCTTCACAAAACCTAGTTAAGGTAGATATTTGCCAAAAACCCAAAGCTGAAAAATTAGATATTCAATTCTCATCAACTCTAATTAATCAAGTGGAATAACACTAATTAAGAATTAGGTATGCAAAAAAGAACTACTTTTTAAGTATTTTAATAGTTTGAGTGACCCTCCATATGCCATATGAAGTCAAAATCAATATCAAATATACTACTCCCTCGGTCCAGTTTACTTGTCTCATTTGACCAAACACGGATATTAAGGTAGTAGTGGGGTCCATTGGAAAAGGTGGTAGTTGGGTATTTTAATTGATTAAATTAATTGTAAAGGTGGTAGTGGAGTATTGAGAATTGGAAAAGTGGGGGTATTTAGGTAAAAAAAATAGCCAAAAAAGGAAATGGGACAAGTAATGAGGAATTGCCAAAAAAGAAAATGGGACAAATAAACTGGAACGGAGGGAATATATTATATGTACACCCAAAAGCTTGATCAAGAAGATAATGGATTAATGAGTTCTAGTGCAATTGGATAATAGGAGTATCTTTCAAACTGGTTTTAGATTATCCATATTCCATAAATAAAAAATAGTATTAATTATTTTGATATTTTTAGTTGCACTTCCTTTAATTTTTATACATAAATAAATAAAAGTTATGGAACACTTTTAACATGCTGGTAAAGGAAAGCATGCTTCTTCTGCTCTTTACTTTTAATAAGATACCCAAACTTTAATAAGTGATCATGTTAGTTTTATTTATCCCAAAAAAGGAAATTTTGTGTTAGGTGTACCGGCTCTAATGACCATATAGCGAATCCAGATGTCCTCCTGTATCCTTACGTGAGGGCCTTGTATTTAAAAAAAATTGCATAACTTTTGACCTGTGGATCATGAAGTAAGGCCTAAACCAACTATGCTATTCAATTTTTTTTTTTACTAATATGGGGACTGGGGTTTTAATTGCACTCGATATGCGTTCATCTGTATAACAAAGCTTAATCAAATAGAATTATAATTCTCATTACCTATTTAAAACCCAATTAATTTTTCTTAACTACTATTTGTTTTTTTATGTTTAACAAAATATCCAATTGAAAATATTATTTTTATTTATATATTTATAATTTTAAAACAATTTTACTAAATTTTTGTTATCAATTATGCTCCCACTAAGTTTCAACTCTGGATCCGCCACTGAATAGGATGATAGGTTTACTTATATAAGCTTTGATATCCTTCACATAATTCTTTCACTTTTTCCGCTTATACTATTAACGTCGTATTTTATACCAAGTATTTCCATAACAATTCGTTAAGCATTTCAACTAATACCTCAAACAAACCCCGTATAATGGAGGTGTTTGGAACTTAGCTTTTTGATTGGCGTTTTTAGCCTACTTTTTCTCTAATAAGTAATAACAACTAATAGTCAATAAATAATTTTTACAAAATATCTCTTTAACAGTTAACTTAAATAACTAGCTTATTAAATAATATTCTCAATATTGATCAAGCCAGCCAATATTTTCAGTCAATACCTTCAACTAACAATTATTTGTAAAACAGACACCCTAGTCTAACAAAATATTTAATTCATTTTATATTAATTGGTAGCTAGGTTGGTATGTGATCCCACTTATTCCGGATTAGTGGGCAGAGGCTGAAACGAAATTGTAGGAACTAGCAATGTTAAAGGTATGGGATTATCCGTACGAAAGAGCGAGAGGGCGTGGTTAAACTCAATGATTAAGCACTTAATTAATTTAGATTAGATTATAAATTCTAGAAAATTAGATTAGAAGCCTGTAAAGAAAAGTCTACCTTTTTTTCACTAATTTAATTAATTAAATGACTCTTCCTATAATTGACTTCCAAAACAATTAAAGTAAACAATTATGCATTAAAATTTTAATTATTATTTTAAGTGCGATATTTAACACTATTAATATACTCCCTCCAATTAATAATAAGTGTCCATTTTGGGTTTGGCACGCAAATTAAGAAAAATGGTAGTGAAGTATTTCAAGTTATTACAATAATTGAAAAGGTGGTAGGTGGAGTATTTAAGTAATTATAATAATTGAAAAAGTGGTAGGTGGGGTATTTTTAATAATATAAGTTGGGGTAGTTGGGGGTATTTAGGTAAAATATCTCTGCCAAAAATAGAAAGTGGACAAGTAGAGTGATTTTACTAAATAAAAAAGTGGACATTTAAAATGAATCGGAGGGAGTACTAAATATGAGGAGAAGTAGTTATTGCATCTACGCTTTTATTACAAAGAATTTATTTAAACTATATTCATGTACTATAATTTACAAATATGATGTAAGTTAGATGGTCATTTAATACGATACTAGAAGCTAACATGCAACAAGAGGTCACAGTCTCACAAACTTACAACTTACAAGTATAAATCTCAAAGTCATAGTTCCAGTAATTCTGTATAAGATCAGGGTTCGGGTGAGAGTTAGTGGGCAAATCATACTCATACTCCTTTTAACGAAAGGCAAAAAAGAATGTGAGCAGTCAAGTATAAATCCTCAAATAAAAGAGTCCTGCAAAGAGAGAGGTAAATAACACCAAAACCGCATAAAAACACAATTTAACACATCTGCAAGTCACAATAGAAATTGGATTAGTGCTCAACCATCAGAATAAAATCTCTTCTGCAGTTCCGTCCTTTATTTTAATATTCAATGTTAAATATGAGAAAATATGCGTATACATCATTTAAAAGAAAGTAATTATTTTAAATTTTAATTATAAATTTAAATTTATAATACAACTGATTACTTTAATTAAAATATAAATTTATTATTTTTTGCGATATTGGTTACCGACTGATCTTTGACATAAAGAGCAAACAATAAACATATGCTAATGTTGAAGTGGAACCACAAAACTTTGCTATCCAAATTACAATCACTAATCATATCATAGATCATAAAATTCAACACGGGTAAAGCTGTATGCTTGTAATTTAATTATTAGAATATAATAATATATTAATTAAAGGGAATAAGATACATGAATGTTTGTTATTATTTCCACCGTGTCTTTAAATTTGCACTATTTAATATATAACAGTCTTTTGAATTATATGGTATAAATAAATTCAAATAAGTCAATTTATTCTTATACTTTGTTTGGTAGTCAGTATTAAATTACATGAATGATAATACAAAAGTTCTGGTAATTTTGATAGGAAAATTTCTTGTCAAGTTTGATGGTCATACACTTTAATCATCTCATTTTATTCTATTGTATTACTATTTAGAGAGGTGATATTAGGTGATAACGAAAATTTGTTAACAAAAACCATTTTTGTGATCAAAACGTCTTCATCATTGGGATAACATGATGCATTTCATAAAAATTTATTACAAAATACAAACTCATTCTTCATAAGTCATTACCATCATTTAGTACCGATAATCAAAAAAATTGTTATAATATCTATTTGTCTTTTCTCATCATTTTCTATATTTTTATGGTTATGGTCAAACCATTGTTGGTTGACTCGGAGGCAGCTTCCTATATGATTAGATGTAGACCTTGCACTCCAATAAGTGGTGGTACATACTTCCTCCTTTCTTTATACTTGTTATTTTTGACTTTTTATTCGGTCCAATACGTTATTTTGATCATTTATATATTGAATTATACACATATAAAAATTATAAAAAATTAATATTATGAAATTATGTGATTAGATGATTCAAAGAAGATCACACTTGACTATATATATTTCTTACACATTAGCCACAATATATAAAATAAGCTTGAACAATAAGTATTAGTGTAGATAACGAAAATATAACGAGTATTTCCGAACAGAGAAAGTATTACATTGGGAATGCTAACTCAATTTTGTGGTCTTTTGAATTTGCCTCATATATTATTCTAGTAATCACTATAAATTTATACATAATTTTAACTATATCTTTAAAGATTTTATTAGTTTTCTCTTATGCATGTACTCCCTCCGTCCCTATGAGATAGTAGAAAAGAGAAAAATGGTGAGAATTAAGAAAGTGATAATAAATAAAGAGAGAGAATGAATTGTGTGGATGAAATTAAAATAGAGTTAAAATGTATGGATAAGATTAAAAGAAAGTGGTGTGCCATAGTCCAAAAATAGAAATGCTGCAATTTAAGTGGAACGGACGAAAAAAAAATATTGCAAATTCATAGGAACGGAGGGAGTACAATTTTTTTCATTTGATAGCTTTTGCCATTTACAAAAGCAATCATTACCCATCGACTAAATACATGGTACACGTCAATTTTAATAAAATTGTTATATTTTTCTCTTTAAAATAACTTTTTAAATAAATATAGCAATTTTATTAAGACAGATTAATGTACATCGAAAATGAGAGTCATGTAGAGATAATGTTCTTAGCAATTATAATTATTAAATAGTATAATTTCGTTACTCTTGCACTATGATATACTCATTTGTATAATTATTACCCATACAACTTACACAACCCATGTGCAATATAACCACTAGTAATAAGGGTGGTACTTAAATAGATACAAATCCCTTTAGACTAAAAGATAGTATTTTGAGCAATCCATGTGCTAGGGTCTCTTTATGTAAGTAGCATTTTGTGTCTTATTGTATTATTTCCTTGATTTGCAATTTGCATGATCTCAATCAAGACTTATAGAACTTGCATTGTCACTATCTAATTAAATGGATAGATCTACTATACGTGATTATTGAGATCAGTTGACATTACTTAAATTCAAAATAAAATTAGTATTTAATATAGGTAAATATATCCTAGATGAGTTGGTTAGTGTATTATCTTTCACTTGAGTGACCAGGGTTCTTCATCATCATCATACCCAATGTATCTCGCTCATAGCAAACTATGATTAAGGTCTGGGGTTGAGTGACCAGGGTTGACGTTCATTAAGTTCCCTTTATATATTTTTTGGGTGTCATTTGTTTCATAGTTTGTCGAATGATGACAGTATTTGTCGCATCAAAAATGTGAAAACACCGTGTGGACATTAAGTTGTCTTAATTTATTCAATGGTGATTGTAAATTTTTGTTTTAAATTATTGACATTGCGTTTTTTTTCCTTGATATGAGACTGAATATATAATGACGTTTTGAATCATGTTGTGCCAACTATACTATGCATGGAATCAAATTTCATTTTTAAAATCCATCTCTCGTTTTGTGGGATTATGACTTATGAGGATGAAATAAGTTCTAATGGCTAAGAATTATCTTTTACTAAGTGTGTAAGTTTAGATTACAAAATAGGTAAATTTATTGAAATCTAATATGTAAAATTTTCCAAATTGACTAATTTAATAAATTTTTAGAGAATATTTAAATTAAATTTTAACAAAATATCTATGTACTAGATGCATAGGTTAGAAAAGTTGTATCTAATAAAATATTGCTAAAATACAGGGGAGGTTTCGAATATGTTCAACTACACAAGGCCTTAAAAAATTAGGGGCTTCAATATTAAATTACATAGCATATGTTAAGTGTTTTAAGAAACAAAGTTAAAAAAATATGATAATTTTTGAAGTCTTCAAAAAATTTGTCAATTTTTACTCGATCTGCTAAAATAAGATTGCGCATATATATTTATGGTCTTATTTTGCCCAACTTTATGATCTTTAAGAAAATTTTAATAGGTCATTTATTTTTGTATGTACTTGTATAAGCATATTAGTGCTAGCTAAATTGAGTATTTGAACTCCTTGGAGATGAATACGTTTAACTGTCAAATAGTGCTTTTACTATATAATATTTTTGACTTTATTTTTTAATATCATATATTTATATATGTCGATACTAAAAATAACCGTGCATTACACAAATTTTTACAGTAGTAGAAAAGAATCCAATATTTATAATCAAAATGACTTTTATAGCTCATTGCAATTTAAATAGTAGAAATCATCTACCCTTGTTACATTGCTAAAAAGTTGGGGCTAATGATATGTTATACTTCAAACCACCACCACCCCCAATGAGAAGTTTCTTGTATACAACCAAGTAATGATATAAAGCACAAAATTCTAGAAAATTTTATCAATCAAGATCAAAGTTGAGGATTTCAATCTTAATTTGCAATCTTAACTTACCAACTTCAACATGACTACTATGCTTTTTCTTTTTTTTTTTTTTCTTTCAAGAGAAAGACAATTTATTTGGGTCACTTAAAATGCAAGTAAAATGAGGGTTTAATATTGCTCACAATAGAATGAAGGCTAATCTTGAATGGACACATAAAGAAGTTTGGAAAAATTACCAGTAATAATACAATTTTTTGTTTATTTTCCTATAATAATACCAACTTTTGATTAATCATGAGTAATACCAATTTTGGAGGATGTTTCTCTAGAATATACCTAACAAGTTAAAAATGAAACTATAGTAGATTATATGACAAAAAAATTTTGTAAATTAGTTAATAAACTAAAGTTGGTATTATTATTGGAAAAAAAACTCCTAAAGTTGGTATTATTCATGTTAATCAATAGTGGGTATTATTATTATAGAAAAATTAACAAAAATTATATTATATTTTTCAAAAAATATTAACCATTCACTACTCACTACTACCTACTAGTCTCTCTAAGGAAAAAAAGTTTCATGCTAAGATGTATGATGTATCCTAATATATATTACGCTATATAATATCAAAATCTAATCACTAGCTAAGTTATTTGTAATTTTCATGTTCTCTTAATTTTTCGGATTTTATTTTCCAATTGTAATGGTCGTACGAATCTCATTAGTAAATTATTTGTTCTAAATATTATATGTTATATATAATCATATTTTTTTATCATATTATTACAAGATAGAGTTTATTTGTTAACAACTTATTATAAAATATAAAGTATATCATTTTGTGTACAAATTGCAACTTTTAATTTTTGCACAGATTCCCAATTAGAGGTGTTCAATGGCGCGGGTCGACCCAACAGGTCACGGGTCGGGTCACATTTTAACGGGTCATTAGCGGGTCGGGTCAATAATGGGGCGGGTCATTAACGGGCCTTGGAGTAAAGGGTCGGGCCGGATAATTATAAGTATCAATTGCGGAAAAAAATTTACCACTTTTTTTACATTTTTTAAAATGATATTATTATATACATAAGTGGGTTGACCCAACGGGCCATAAAGTATAATAAAAAAACCTATTATATGAACTTTTTAAAAAAGGATCAAAGTGGGTCGAATTTAAATGGGCTTGACCCGCCCCAGCCCGTTTATCATTTGACATGACCTGCCCCGGCCCATTTAATTCTGACCCGACCCGCCTTGTTGAACACCTCTATTCCCAATAATGTTTACACTAATTCTCAAATGAGATTGTATCATGGTAAGACTATTTACACTGGGCTTATTCAATGTATTTTTATTGTTTTAAAGTTATTACTTATAACTTTAAAGTGATCATTTATAATTTTAAAATAGGATGATGATGATGAAAGTGATCACTTATACCCTTAATTTAATGACTATTTATAATCTTAAAATGATCAATTAGAAAAATGTGCTAATTATATAGGTCGTTCTCGTGATCAGAGTGTATGTCTCATACAAGAAGAGTACATTGTAGGTGTAATATTTAAGATGACTTTATTGGGCCTTATAGGCCCAACAAAGCCACCACACTCTTTTACCATCATCATTCACATACATGATTGTCCATGATGATATGTATACTTAATTTTAGGAAGCATTCTTCATAATACCACATGCAATAGTCAAATCATGATGATATGTATATGTATATTTAATTTTCTGTCTATTTTGTATTAATTTGGCTATTTAGCATATATCTTAATGCATCTCTTGAAGTGACCGTCTCTCAGAACAATTTGTGAAAAAAAAGGTCTCAAACGACAACATACCCTTTTGCCCTTTGGCTTTTCCTTGCATGATTTATAGATCCAGACCAAAAGTGGATTTGATCCAATATGAAAATAATCATACATATAAATGAAATTGATTTCATATGTTAAATTGTTGATGAAGTGTATGTAAAATTATCGTATGATCCATACTTAGCTTGAAATGCTATTATATCCTAAGGTAGCTAGTGTTTGATAAAGTAGAATTTATTTGATGACATGGATTTTAATTTCAGCAGTCAAATCATGAGTTGTAAATAACACTAATGTTGGAATTTTGTGACTCGAATTGAGACTAAGATCGGATTTTAATTTTTCGTTATTGTTTTTGATTTTTGCTTCCGTTGTCGCACAACAACCTATATACTTAGAAACTTAAAATTATAATACTTGACCTATTTTACAATTTTATTGGAATTTTGTGGAATTGTCTCAGTTTCTGCACATTTTCAAATTCAAAATTTGCCAAATATAGTATTTAAAAAGAATTTTAAATTGTCAAACATGTCATATATTTGATTCCAAAACCTAAATCCCACATTGTATGATAATCAATGATCATGAATGAGTGACAAAGTGAGATATATTCAAGTCAAGCTTGAAATGGAGTAAATATTACTAGAAGAAACAAAAATTAAACTATGAATATAAGGGTATAACCGTATAAGAGACTATAATTAAGAGAATAAAATTAAACAAAAATTAAATAAAAATAACTAAAATTGATGGAGAAGGAGGAATTAATTGTAATTACTCTTCTTATTTTAAGGGTATATATTTTTTTTACCTTTATTTTCACAATTTGATTTTTATTTGATACTTAAAATATTTACTTTCAATATAAATATGTCTTTTTGGGTTTTTGTCCTCTTGCCTTTTCTCGTTTCTATTTTTATTAATAGTAGTATTTTTTTTTTTAGGTTTTGTAATTGTTTTAACTTACTTATTTTATCTATATGTATTTTATTTATCTCCCACAACGCATGTGCTTCTCTTTATCTTTCTCGAATTGGAGATTCCTTTTAGTCGCGCTCTCCTTATGGGTATAAATTGCCGCTGTCCTTCCCTCTCCATACGATCTATCCATAGTTTTCTATGAGCGAGATACCAAAAGTAGCCCTTTTAATACTCGAGAGTATAGTTTGTTGACTGAATTAGTTGACTTTTGTAATTTGTAATATACAAGCCTAGATTAGTAGGTTGACAAGTTGGAAAAAAAGTGTTTTTTCAAAAGTCCTAATTTTGTCCAATTATACATTAAAAAATCTAGCAATTTCTATTGGTCATGAACCTTGACACATGTTTTAATCTTTTCCCTATTCTTCCTTTATAACCATAGTTCTAAAACATTTATTTAAAAAATCATATAATCCATATCATACTTTTTTGATAATAGCATACCTGTGATCACTTACACGCCAAACACATTTTATAAATTCAACAATTAAATAATAAAAAATAATTACATTTTGTTTAATATAATTTTTTGGGTTTTTATCGTCTATGCAAAGTTTGGAATTTGCATTTAGATCTTGGAATAAACATTTTAAGTTTAGGTATTGAAATCTTTAAATTATTGAGTAGATAGTGGACTCTAAAAAAAAATTAAAAATCTTAGGATGAGAGTTTTAAACTTTGGAATGTAAATTTGAATTTGGTTAGAGGAACCTCGCTCAGTGGTTCTGAAGTTTTATATTGGTGTTTCTGGTGGACCTTTGTTCTTAGATTCTTGGTGGGATGTTTTTTATTTTTATTTTATATTGGTGGGTGTTTACGAGCTTCGTGCTCTATTGGTGTGTAAGGTGTTAGATTAGCTTTTTATTGGTTTGTAAGGTGTTAAACCAACTTTTTGGGTGTGTAAGGTGGTAGGATCAGTTTTTTGGTGTTTTCTGAAAACCTTTGCATGGTCCACCCCTATACTGTTCTAGGTAGCCTGATTCATAGTCCTCTTTTCCAATGGCTTTTTCCCCTCACGGGATTTTTTATGCCGGCGGGCTTGGGGTTCCCATGTTTCAGTGTGGTGCTTCCTCCTCCTTTTCATTTATATATTTCCTAATTTTCAAAAAAAAAATGTTGAATTTGGTTAATAAAATTAAGCATTCAAATAAGGAAAATTAAGATTTATATTGGGGATTTAAAAAGTTAAAAATCTTAATGAATATAGAGGTTTATTTAAAAAATATAGTTAAAAAATAAAGTTAAACTAAAAAAAAGAGAAATTAAAACATGGGAATGTTTTAATGGTTGAAATTTACTTGATTCTAAGTTAAAAAAATAAGTGTTTTAAGAATTGAAATTGGTGCGTTATGGACTCACCACGCTTACATTGTATAAAATGAAAGAGATAGAAAAGATTTTTTTTGTTAAATGCTAAGTGGGCTAGGAGTAGTCAATATGTTCAACAGTCTCCAGTATGATTGGAAGCCATTACCATAAGTGCTAGCTAGTTGTCCGGAATGAGTGAAAGTTTGTCGTCTTGGTTCTAAAAAGAAGCACAAACTGCTTTGTGCAACACGGTAATGCAAAAACGGTAAGATAAGAGGCTTTGCGATTCCTTATCCCGAGGAAAGGAGTTATCACCATGGATGCTGAGAGTTTGAGCTCGAGAAAGAACTGTGGGTCAGGTTTGGGGTGGGGTAGGGGAAAGGCTAAATGTCACTTTGTACTAATTTAAGGTGAGGAAAGACAACATATAGCAATTGTTTTACTATATTATTGAAAGAATATCGTCACATTTCGAAAGAAAAAAATGTATAAAAAAGTGTTATAAATAATTTAATAAGCAGATCAAAAAAATTTAATAATATTTTTTATAACATAATGACCATTATAATTAAAAATTTTCTAATTATATATTAACCTTAGATTTTTTTTCTACGTTATATAAATTATTTCTTATTTTCTTTCCGAATACAATCCTTTTGGGATTTAAGTGTTCCATTCTTTTCTAAACAAAGTAGGTGTGTCTTTTTATTATCAAATTAATAAATTATAATTTGATTTTAATTGATCTTCTCTAATATCTTTATCATCAAATTTGAATAATACAAATATAATCATAAAAATAATACAAAATCTCACAAATTTTGAATAAATTCCTAAAAAAGTAAATGAAATTTAAAAAAAACTGATTCAATCTCTAAAAAATTAAACAAATGGTAAATGGATAAAGACTCAAAGCATTGGGAAAAAAATCTAGTAATTTATAATAATTTTAAATGAAAAAACGAAGAAAATGATAAAACAAATGAAGTTAGCGGTGATAAATGATAAAGAAAGTAGACATCAGATGAATGGCAAATACCAATACATATCATTTTAATGAAAGTTATCTAGTGCAAAAAAGATAGATTAATATCGAACAGGTTGCAAGCAAAATATCCTAAAGAGTAAAAAGAAAAAAATGTTAAAAAAAATTCAAAATATTCTCACAAACCTACTTTTTATTAATATTTTTTCAAAATTGGAGTGATGTTAATTAGATCATAGAAGTAGTGATGGTTACTAGGGATGGCAACGGGTCGGATCTAGACCGGGTCCAGGTGGACCCGGATCCAGATCCGTTTTCAAGAGTAGGACCCAGATCCGCGGGTCCAGTTTTGCAAGACCCATATCCGGACCCGCGAAATATTAACAGATCCGGACCCGACCCGGATCCAACGGGTCCATTTTTTGGGGTCCAGATCCGTGAAAATGGATACGGATCCACGGATCCGGGTCGGGTCCAATACCCATTGCCATCCCTAATGGTTACATGTGGTTTTTAAGTATCTAGTATAGGCTAGGAGAAAAATGGAATGATTATTAAATTAATTTTAAATTTAATTTTTCATTTAAATTTTTCTTTAAAATGATTATAAACACCCATATTAGTTATTGTGCAAATAAAAAATAAAAAAAAAACTTGGATGAAACTCATATTTAAAATATAGGTCATTGAATACAATTATCAAAATCTTTGAAAGCCAATAATAAACCATATGCAAACAATTAATAGTTAATACCGATTTTTCTTAGTGACAAGGCACATAATACACCTTATCGATCCCTAATCATTATTATGATGATTATTATGTAAAAGAAAGGTGTAAAAAAATGCCATATTGAAATTAGTAAAATACTATTTTTTTTCACAATCTTTTTCTCCTCCATTATGTGTAAATTTTTTTTTTTTTTTTTTTAAATTTCACGTTGTAATATTGTATTTTTTACTTTATCATAGATGTTTTTTGGAGTTCGCTTGGCGACCTTAAGTTTTCAATTTTTATATGTGGTAGACAAAATGTTCAGTTTTGGTTGAATTAAGTACTTATTACGATTATATTTCAAAATATATGGTCAATTAACGCGATCACAACGTTTGTTAATTTTCTGTCTACCACGTGGAAATGTTGCAAGCTCAAGATCACCACATAAATTTAAAAAAAAAAAATTGTTTAGCACGTGAAAAAACTTAAAATCTAGTATTACTGCATGAAATTTTTCGCAACCCCTTACATATTGAACTTTCAAGATTGCCCATGGTTAATTTTCAAACCTTAAATTTCTAACATCTCTTAAAAAACTCTATTCGAACACTCATTGAACTTAAACAAGCTAAAACTTCAAACACTCATTGAACTCAAACAAGCTAAAAACGAAAAATTGAATTATTGTGGCAAATGAAAATAATCAACAAAATGAAATGCTATGCATCGATAACGACGATCGTTAATTTAAAAATAATGCTTGTGTTGAAATTTGAGACATGCACACTTTTTTTTGGCTATAATTAACTTTTAATAGGAAAATCACATAATTGCAATGTTTGCGGCATTAGCTAGGCTTCAAGATCTTTCTGATGATATATTATATGCACAATTCTGATAACCGACGATCATTTAAAGTTTGTTTGTGCTGAAATTTGACACATGTTCAATCTTTTAGCATAACTTTCTATAGAAAAACTGTATTAATGCAAAGTGTACGTCATTAGTAACTACACTTTGAGAGCTTTCCAACAACATATTATATGCCCAATTTCGACAATTGAGCGAGAAATGACGACCATTTAAAGTTTGCAGGAATTTTTAACATTCAGTTGCGCGCGATCGAACCGCGGTATGGTTGCGTAAAATGACGACCGGACCGCGGTATGGTTACGGAAAATGCGTGACTCCACCGCGCTCCGGTCGCGCGTTTTACGTGACTCCACCGCGCTCCGGTCGCGCGTTTTACACAACCATACCGTGGTCCGGTTGCGCACGAGTGATCTTAGAAATCACTGGAAACTTTAAACAGTTGTCATTTCTCGCTCGATTGTTAGAATCGGGCATATAATATATCTTTGGAAAGCTCTTGAAGTCGAAATTCTAATGCGACAAACCTTGCACGAATACAACTTTTCTGTAAGAAGTTATGTCCAAAAGATTGAACATATATCACATTTCAGCACATGCAAATTTTAAACAATCATCATTTATGGCTCGTTTATCAGAATTGGATATCATCATCATCATCATCATCCTACCCAGTGCATCCCGCTCATAGAAAATTATGGGCAGGGTCTGGGGAGGGAAAGACGGCGGCAACTCATACCCATATAGAAGAGCGCGACCAAATGGAGTCCCCTGGCTCAAGGAAGATTTATCAGAATTGGATATATTTATTATATATTATTGGAAAGATCTTGAAGTGTAGTTTTAATGCCGCAAGCATTGCAATAATGTCATTTTCCTATCAAAAGTTTTGGCCAAAAGAGTGATCATGTATCAAATTTCAGCATACGTGTGATTAAATTTATTTTCAGATTTTAAAAGATTGTTTTCTTTTTTAAAATTAATTTATTTTATTTTAATTTAATTTAATTACTAAAAAATTTAATTTAGTGATAAATTGTTGATTTTATAATTATAAATATATTTAAGGGTATTTAAGTAATTTCAATAAAAAGTAACAATATAACAAAAAGGGTTACGAAATTCTAGAATTGTGTTTTTCTTTTCCCAAATCATATTTAATGAGATTCATATAAAAGAATCCAAACAGCCACAAAAATTAAATATCCTTTTCCCTTAATTTATTCAATTAATTACTCCAAAAACATAACAACTCAAATCCACAAAATTCCCAAAAAAATCCTTCACTCCTACTCCTCATTTTATTTTACTTGAAACCCAAGCATAAGAAGCGTATTTTACACTAACAAATCAACACGACACCGTTTTACATACCAATAAAGCCCTCAATTTATAATTACGCCATAATTTCCTTGACAGTAAATGCAGAAAAATATAGGCATAGAAATGGAAACATGATCATCATCATATTCAGTGTATCGCGATCATATAAAACTATGTTCAGGGTCTAAAAAGGAAAGGAGGACGACAACTCATACTCATAAAAAAGAGTGCGATCAAAGTGTCCCAACTCGAAAAAAACCACCAAAACAAACGTGAAACTTACAAATAGGTTACCCACATATAACCAAAAAAGGATAAATGTAAAAAAAAAGTAAAGAGATAAAGGCAACGAACAAAACAAAGGGACAAAAATGGAAATATTGTATTTATATTTTTATGAACGGAAAATAAGGAAATAATTTCATAATTTCCGACTGTGTAGAGGAGCAAAGTAGTTCCGTCATCTATCCAAAAATATTTTGTCAGATTTTTTTCCTTCCCTTTTTCTCTGGTGTCTGAAAATTGAATTTATTAGGGTTTTTGATTTGAATCAAAATTTGGGGTTTATATTCTTAAATCATGGTTTCTGATTCAATTATCGATGCTTCCATTCCTAATGCTTCCAAATATTTCACCAAGAAAAAGAGGGTAAATTTTTCAATTTTCTTTATTTTTTTTTGTAATCATGTTTTAATTCTTGTTTTGATGTTCATGCATGGAATTGGTTTAGTTTTTGGCTGAGAAATGTGGTTTTAATGGTTGTTTTAGGCGAATAGGTCGGCGAAATTGAAGCAGTGTAAGCTCGATGCTCGTCGAGAACAGTGGCTTTCTCAAGGTACTACATTGATTGTTTGATTTTTATTGTAATTTTAGTTCTTGATTACTGTTTCTTGTTTGTAATCTGTGATTGAATTAATTGAGAAATTGCTTGTGTGTTCTTTTTCCAATAGTTAAGAGCAAGAATTGCAAAGATGAAGTGAAAGCATCTTCTGCTATTATTGTTTCTGCTGGTTGTGGTGGAGGTGTTCAATTTAAGCGACCGGAAATTGAGGCTCCGGAGAAGGCAATGCCTTTCTGTGAGGATTTTGAAGTGAAAAATCCGACAGTTGACATTAGTCATCTTGACAGTGATTTGGAATTGTCCCCTGCTAATAGTCCCACGAGTAGCATTTCTGGGGGGAATGATTCAGCGAATGCTTATACTGGTAGCTGCCGTAGCAGTTTTAGTTTCAGTAGCGGTGGGTGTTGCTCGGGGAGTATAACTGAGGAAGAGGAAGGTGAAGGAGGTGGAAGTTGTGACGATAATGAGTGTTTGGATGATTGGGAGGCGGTTGCAGACGCTTTGGTGGGTGCTTCTGATGATAATCAGGTTCATAACCAAAATAATGGTGCTTCCCTTGAGCAAGAAACGGGTGTTGAATTGAGTTGTGAGGCTCAACATACTAATCTTGAGAATGTCGATGCTCAAGTGGAGAAATTGAAGAGGGATGGAGTTGGAATTTTGGGCAGTGGTAGTGGAAATTGTAGAGCTTGGAGACCGGATGATGCTTTTAGGCCTCAGAGTTTGCCTAATTTGGGAATACATCGGAGTTTTCCATCGAGTGTAGAGAGGCATCACGGGTTCATGAGCCCAAGGGCTCTTAACATGACTCCTGGTATTCCTACTTCGTGCCCTATATGCTGCGAGGAGTTGGACTTGACGGACTCGAGTTTTCTCCCTTGCTCATGTGGGTTCCATTTGTGCCTTTTTTGTCATAAGCGGATTATTGAGGAAGATGGTCGGTGTCCTGGATGCAGGCAGCCATATGCTTCAGATCCAGTAGAGAAGGAAACAATTGTATCCATGTCCGGTGCTGGAGGTAGTCTAACAATTCGTTTGGCTCGTTCTTGTAGCATGTCGTCTTCAAGGATTTAGAAGAGATAAGTTGTCTTTGTGTTGGTTCAGCTTATGTATGGTAAAACTCTCAGTTTTTACATTGTGGTGTCTATCAGTATTTTGTTCATCTAGCCTGATTCTAGTTTGTAGGAGTGGGTATAAAAGCTTGTGGCTTTAAGCATTGAGTTGTTGAGCTGGCTTGGTTATAGAGTTTGGTCCAAATCTAAGTGGTGCATAGGCTGATTGTAGAGGAATTGATGCCAGTATGTGAATAGTAAGTGGTACAGAAATAAATACATAAAGCTTATAACAATCTTGTCTATTTATATGTTTTTGCCTTTAATGTTAGTTGCATACTGTTTGATGCATGGATTTTGACACCAGATGATTATTCCAGAATGCACTTGAGTTATCATTTTTGATCTCTGTAGCAAGGTTTATCTTCTTCTGTGTTGCCTATAATATTCTGAGTGTGGATTCATTGTTTATATTTTCCCAGTTTTATTTTGACAAGATTACTTGTAGTGAATAAGCTCAGGTGCACCCTATCCGTTGACTCCTAATACTGACCTTTGCTCAATACAGTTGCGTCGCTAAATTTAGGGCTCAAAGCCTCGACCCTGCTACTCATGCAGTAACTGCTGTCATAACTTCTCGCAGTTTTGAATTACACCGAGATATTATACTTTGATGATGCTTCGATTGTGGCTCTTGTGTTAGTTGGATATTGCTGGAGACGCTAGCTTGAACATGAACTTCTTTGTCCATTTGAGTTTGCGCATTACCCACGAATAATTCTCACATGGAAAATTGGAGAGATGGAAGGTGTAGGCCTGAGCTACTGTGTTCATAACTTCATATACATTCTAAATATGTCATCAGCTATCTCTATAGTAGTACCTAAATACATAGTTCTCTAGTTAGTGTTATTGAGTGGTGTATACTACTAGAATTTGAACTCAGTTAGGACTCCGGCATGCTTCTGTCTTTATATTCTCTGCATGTTCACGCCATTTCGTTGAGCATTCTTTATAGGGTGGTAGCAGTTGGCTATGTCCATGGGGCTTAACCAAGTGCACCTGGTACTAAACTACTAATCTCAATCCAATCTTCTTGGTTAAACCATCAGGTAACTCTCTTTTGTTTAATTTTTCGATTATCTCATCCCATAATCCAGTTTGTTCTGATAGCCCTACAGGGCTATAGCTGACCTCATATCGTGGAGATTAAGGCGTTGGCACTTCTGTTGTTCTATGTCGTCTGTAGATAAAAGGCAGATTATCCAGTTGCTCCAAGTAACTGGCTTCTAATGATTTTGATTGATGAAAAGACGAAAAGAAGGCGTTCCACGGACATCCCAAAAGATCACTTCTGATGGCAAACTCATAGAATTCTTGCATAAGTCTGTCTAGTTGATCAACTAAATTTAGGTTTTTATCATTTGATGAGATAATCACTTCTTAAGTGTATCCTCCATGATCAACACATTTGTAAGGCATCATACTTTGAAATTTATAGTCAATAATTAATTATTCATTATACATCTATTATGTGTCATAAGCATTTTATATTGATTATTTTTTATTAAAAATATAATTATTCACTACACGGTTTTTATACTAATTTGTTATAATAGTTGATTTGAAAGCTAAGAACCTTAGAATATCCCTATAAATTTGAGCATTTGAAAATAAAGATTTATACTTTTTAAAGTAAAAACATTATATAATGTAGTATGTCTATGTTTTTATCAAAAATTTACAACTTATATGTGATTTCACTTGTTCAAACAAATAAATTATCAATTACTATAAAATGCTATATAGTATATACTATATGGTTGTTGCCAACCAAGACCTATAACTTATCAATTATATCATGCAAGAAAATGCAAGCTATCAGCTAATGCATATAATGCAATGCCAAGCTAAACCAATTTGCAGAAGATCATTTAGTCGAGTTGGGCATTTGTGTAGTTGAAGACCTTGTTGTGTACTCTGCGACAAGTTGTGAAAACAAGGATGACTCATTTTGTAACAACCTCTCAGGGGCATCATATTCCTCAACCACCCCTACAAAAACAATTGCATATACCACAATAACATTAGATACAACTAAAGCACAATGCATCAACATAATTTTACTTTATAGGTACTCGACTAAATAAGAGTATATGAGATTTTACCATGGCTGAGAAGCAAGACAACATCGCTGTCGAGAACAGAAGTGATGCGGTGGGCAATGGTGATGATAGTACAATCAGAAAAATATTGTCGAAGGGTTAGTTGGATACGATTATCAGTGGCTGTATCAACTGAAGCCGTAGCTTCATCAAGTACCAACACCTTGCTTTTCTTGAGTAATACACGTCCTAGACAAACTAGTTGTCTTTGACCCATGCTCCAGTTTTCTCCATTCTCGTTAACTGCAATCATCACAAAGAACAACCATGTCTGCACAGATTAGTAACCGAGTTTTGATTTCCATTGAGAGATAAGGAATGATAAATCCATCCTAAAGATAGGGAAAATAGATCCAATCTTAGTGGTATGTTATTATTCCTAACATGTATAAGCAGTGTAATATAATTCGCAAGTTAATTCGCCTTTTGAATTCGCAATTCACTCAAAAAGACACTAAAATAGACTGAAATTGACGAGGTACTTGTTTTTCCAAAACATCTAACCATTGGATCATTTTCTACTCTTTAAGACAGGATTTAAGAATTAGGACAAACCATTGGCATCCAACTTTTGCTCCATTTTCCTGACTTCATCTCCCAGTTGGCACTTATCCAGGGTCTGGACATTCATAAAAACATTAGCGTTGGATCACCAATCCAGAATAATATGTAGTTCATAAAAGCGAAGCATATCTATGAGAAACCTCAGTTCAAATAATTGGTTCTTATGAAACTACTACTATTTCACATAACATGATGAATTTATGGATGCTATGGTTTAATGCTTTGTAAATTGTAATTTGTACTTCATATACTACTTTTTTTAACTCTTCTAGTGAGTGCTTGTAGCCTATTGCCGGTCCCAAGTCCCGATAAAGGAGGAGGGTGACCGTAGCTTAGTGACAACCAGCTCGGTAAAACTTCGTCACATCTGATCATAAACCAAAAATCAATTTTCATGGGATTGTTTCCTACTCAGCAATGCACTTTACTACTTAAGCCTGAACATTATGCAAAGGTTGCTAGTTCGTCATCCAGAAACGACGTGCCACATTGCCCGAGTGTGGTGTCAAATGAGCTAGGATGTCATCTAGAAACAACGCACCACATGGTTTTGACAAGGGCACATAGGGTTTAAGCATAAGAGGTTTAGGAAAACCAAGAGTCTTAGGTTAAGAATGAGATTTTGGAACATTGGTTGAGAGCTGGTAGCTATAATAGAAATGAGAAATGTCCACAGGAAAAAAATGGGAAATAGGACCAAAACAATAGTAGGTGAAAGACAGAAATATAATTTATGGTGTTATGGACAAGATAGAAATCCAAATGGAATTTGTATTATCATCAATGAACGAACATCTAAAGATGTAATAGAGATATACAGGAAGAACCAAAGAATTATAAGAATGAAAGTTGTATATGATAAAGAGATTTTGAATGTCATAAGTGTCTTACGCACCGCAAGTGGAGATAGAGGAATCAATTAAAAGGAAATTCTGAGAGGATCTCCATGATATGGTGCAAAATATGCCAATCAATGAGAATATATATATCGGGGGAGATTTGAAAGGACAGTGGTTACGAAAACAGTCATGGAGGTTTTGGCTATGGAACTAGGAATATAAAAGGAGAGTCCATTTTGGATTTGCACTCTAATACGACTTATTCGTTGCTAACACATGGCTTCAGAAGAGGTATAGTCAACCTGTGACTTTTAGAACCAGAGTAAATGCAACTCAAAATGACTACTTTTTGACAAGGATGTTAGATAGAAGTTGTCTAAATTGTAAGATTATCCCAGGAGACAGTGTAGCTACCCAACAAAGAAACACCAGAAGGAAACATTATAAAGCAAAGACAACACACCTCCCAGATTTGTTCATCTGTATACTGCTCAAGGGGATCCAAATTGCTCCGTATAGTTCCTCGAAACATGGTTGGATCTTGAGGTATTATGCTTAATCTTGACCGTAAATCTTGGAGCCCGATGGATGAGATATTTATGCCATCGATTATTATCTGACCAGTTGTGGGTTCAACTATTCGGAAAAGTGCTTGTATCAGAGTGGATTTACCGCTTCCTGTTCTTCCAACAATACCAGTTTTCCGTCCTCCAGGAAAATTGCATGTCACACCATGTAGCACAAGCGGCAAATGTGGAGCATACCGAACCTGCAAATTATGAATACTAATTTCCCCGTGTGATGGCCAAGAAACGTCTGGCCTTTTAGATTGAATTATCTGAGGAGCTTCGCTAGGAATAGTCAAATACTGGAGAATCCTCTCCACTGATACCATCCTGTTTTCCAAATGGCATAAACACCATATCATCCCAGCTAGCATCCCATTTATTGTGAGCCCGTAAGTGACAGCTAAGCCCGCAATCACTGAACATGAAAACAAAAACGGCGAGTACAGAAATTGATAAAATTTGTCATTGGGTTTGTAAACAATAAGACCCACAAGTTGACTGCACACAAACCCGATGTGGGCATATATGGTTTATTTTTTCCAACAGAAATGAAGATTTAAAAAAGGAAAATAAAATTCATACCAGGATCTATTCTGTCTGCAAAGTACAAAGCGAAAACCAAGAGGAAAGCAAATGTAATGCAAGAGAAAGTATCCAGCCGCAACAACAGCCATTTCATTGCAGCAGCTTTGTGAAATTCAGGACGAGAATAAGCATCTACGATTTTCATGTATCTTGGTTGAAATATTGACTCTTGATCAAAGCTCCGAATGGTTGTTATTCCAGAAATTGTTTCGGAAAAATATTGAATAACCGGAGCTTCACAGACTCCACTCAATCGTGATAGTTCTCTTGATAATGGCATATAGTATTGCTGTTATCAATGCACCACATAAGGATCTATGTTAGAGTTTTCGATCTAGTGCAGGCGCTAAACGGTTAAGGGATCAAAATTACAATTTCAAATCCTACCTGATACCAAATGGAAGCAAAGATCAGTGGGATGAAAATGACCAGAACTTGCCACGCTACAGTGGACATCAGTCCAACCATAAACAATAGTCGAACGGCGTTAGATATGACGCCCTCAAGCATGGAGGAAATTTGAGTCTCTAGAGCACTTTGATCTTTTGAGCACTGTAAATGGGAGGGAGTTGTTTGGTTAGCAATAAAAGATTGAATTGGTTCCTTGACATGGTATCAGAAGCCAACATGACAATGTCACGGGTTCTAATCTCAACCACCCCTCATTTAAAGTGGAATATTTAACGCTAGGTATGAGGAGGGCAAGTGCTGCATCCACACTTTTAGACCAAATGGATCTTGTGCGAGGGGACGTGTTATAGTATATAACATATCCTGGGGCCTCAACCATCAGCTTAAACTTTTGGTTAAGTTGGTTCCTTGACAGTTTATCATAGATTTGATATAAATTGTCACTTACTCTATTGAGAATTCTTCCTGAAGGTGTAGCATCAAAAAATGACATAGGAGCATGAAAAATGCTTTGAAGCATTTTTCTGAATAGTATGGTTGCAGTTTTATATCCTATGGTGACGATAAACATGTCTACGAAAACGGTGCAAAAACATATACCAAGAGTGAAGGATGCGTAGACTATCATTAGTGTAGATCGACTAACAACAGGTTGGATATCGGCTGAAGGAGCTGCCCATGCCAACCAGTAGGTGCTCCCTAATTGAAGAACTTGCAAGAGAATATTTGCGAGAATTATGAAAAGCACGAAAACTCCTCCATATGTAGTTGTGATGTATTTCCAATAAACCGAAAACCCAACTCCACCTTTCTCTCTTTGTTCTTCTTTTATGAGCTGTCCTGCAGTTCCCAAACTTGCAGTTTTCTCATCATCCATTTCACCATTCACAACCCCATGCCTGACAATGACATTCCCATCCGTTGCTGCTGCCATGTTGGAATCAAGTGTAGACATTGCAGCACTTTGTGCACCAACAAGTTGTATGAAATCGGACCCTGGATTTAGAATCTCATCATACTTTCCTATTTGTGCAATCCTTCCGTTTTTCATAACCTACAAGAATTTCAAGGCATATGTTATCAGATAGAATAGAGTATACACATGGTGCAGGATGAACTTAAAAAGAAATAAATGAATATAGCAGACCAGTGAAACATAATTCGCCAACTTTGCCTTTTTGAATTCGAGATTCGCTCAAAATTGTAGAACAATAGCCAAAAACCGACCATAATTCGCGTTTTTTGATTCGCAATTCGCAGGGAGATTAGCGAATCATGTGATACTGTAGTAGACTTAAAAACTGAACTCACCACAATTATATCAGCAGTGTTCAAGAACTCAACTTGATGGGTAACGTATAGAACAGTTTTTTCACTGAGAAGACCATGCAAAACTTCCTGTCATCCAAAATCAAATGTAGTTGTATTCGAAATGAAAAAAATCATTCCAAATGAGTAGAAGCAAAGTATAAGGTAATGGTATACCTTGAATATATGAGAACCTGTATGAGCATCTACTGCACTAAAAGGGTCATCGAACAGATAAATGTCGACATCATGGTATAAGGCACGAGCTATTTGAATTCTTTGCTTCTGTCCTCCGCTTAGATTAATACCTCTCTCACCGATAATAGTTTGATCACCAAACGACAAGATCTCCAAGTCTTTCTTCAAACAACAAGCTCCGAGTACTTTATCATACTTTTCTGCGTCCATCTGCTTCCCAAACAAAATGTTCTCTTGAACTGTACCACTCTGAATCCAAGGTGACTGCGGGACATAAGCCTTCGTCCCACACATCTTGACTGCCCCTGAGATGTAAGGCATTTCACCAAGAATGCAAGAAAGTAAACTTGACTTGCCTGCACCAACAGTACCACATATCCCAACTTTCATACCATGGGACACTTTAAGGTTTATATCTTTTAATGTTTCGATAGTAGACGAAGTTTTATCCCAAGTAAAGTTCCCATCAACAATTTCAATTGCTAGATTAGAACTACCTAATGGTAGTTTCTGTAAAACATCGTCTTGGAGCTCATCAAGGGAAAGAAAAGAGGCAATTCTCCCAAGAGAAACCCGAGCTTGGATTAGCAAGGATATGGTATCTGGAAGCAAAAAGATCGGCTCTTGAAGAATCCGAAATGTTGCAAGCGCAGACAATATCTTCCCTAGTTCAAGTGGGATTCCCATATATATACTCGAACCAAAAGCGACCAAAGCCACAACAGTAGGGCCTGATCCATAGAAAAAATTCAACACTACTGAACTGTACAGATACTTCTTTAACCATTTCATCTCCACTTCCCTAAGTTGAAGTATCTTCGACAAAAAACTCATTTCCCATCCCTGAAACTTTAGAACCCGCATATTCTTTAAAATCTCCATAGTCGACTTCATCCGATTGTCTTTAGATCCCATTAGTTGTCTTTGAAATTTTTCTTGCCATTTCATAAAAAAAGAATTTGCTAACATAAAACATAAGGTCACAACAAACGCACCACAAGCTGCAAGAAGTCCTAAATTAAAGTATAGTATTAGCAAGGCTAAGAAAATTTGCAAGAAGATTAACCACGTATCATGTATATACACGATGAAACCTTGAATTGTCTCGACATCAACAGCCACAGCGTTAATAAGTTCTCCACCACTACACCCACCTTCCAACTGTGATGTTTGAGAAGGAAGGATCAAAGATTTATTGTAGATCATAACAGTTGTTACTGCACGAAGTCTAATTCCAATTTGTTGTGTCTTAAATATCCAGTGTCTTCGTATTAAACCCTCGAGAAAAGTAGCACTACAAAAGATCAGCACAAGATAATAGCCCTGATTTTTGAATTTTCCTCTCCCATCAAGGCATTGAACAAAACTATCAATGAGAAATGGTGTAACATAACGAGCAAACGTATATAGTAAAGCCAAAAGAGCAGTCCAAAGAAGTTCCTTCCAAGTCAACAAGAAATAGGCCTTTGCAAGTCCGAATTCAGTAGTAACAACTCTACTAGAACTACTATTAATACCATGATCACTATCCGGCGATGATGACTTAAGAAGCTTGGTTTGAAACACTGGAAATGCTCCAAATACACTATTATGAGTGCCTAGTTGAGGGATATCATCAAGGTCTAAAGTTTTTTTCTTTACCCCCAAAGAAAATAAGGGAGTTAACCAAGAGAAAGTGAGACAATTGAAAAGACCAGCATTTTCATAAGGAGTCACAATATCACACCCTCTGGCTTCATTCTTACCACTTGGACTAGAATCTCCATGATTCAAAAGAGGTTCTTCAAGTTTAGTGACATCTTGACTCTCACTTTGCAAAGACCCTACACAATATAAAAGGAATCACCACTAAAAAGTAAGACGCAAATATTTTGGGGGTGTTTGGCAAATGAGAATGAAAATTGTGAGATTAGAAGGTTGAGCCTTGAGACTTTTTGGTAAGGATTTACCAAAAAAAAAAAACTTCCCATTCTATTATTTTCCAAAACACCAACTTTCAATAAAAAAAAGGGCCTGTGAAAAATGTAATCCCTCCTCCCTTGAGACATTTTTCATCAGAAATTTTCACAAAAAATTTATATATCCCTTACACTCTCATATTTCACTTCCGACATACTAACAAGAGACATTTTTATTCTGTCCTTTCCATTCCTGTTGGCCAAGCACCTCCTAAGATTATACTCCCTCCATTAAGTTGTTTATATTTGTCATTTGAGATTGTTCCATTTGTTATCTCTATAAAGAATTATTCTAATTTATATTACAAATTTTGGATATAATTATCCTTGTTCGTACTCATTTTAATATATTAATAATGCTTATAGTCCTCACATATTGTCCACTAACTTTATTTTAATATTTTTATATTGCTTATGGTCCTTACATGTTTCTTACTAACTTTTTCAAGAAAATTCAATAGATGTGATCCGTATATTTTTTTCTTTTAACATTATTTTATTTTTTTTTAATATTTATGATTATCACCTTTTCGTCATCAAAATTATTATTTAATAAAATAATATATTTATCTAATAAAAAATTCTATTTTTCTTTCACTTGCTGACAAAATTTTTTTTTTCTTAATTCCTATATTTAGTGGGAACAACGCAACGGAGGTAGTATTATAAAAATAGTATCCCTAGCTAAAACATAGTCCACTCATTTCTTAAAACTTGTTGGCCATCCATTAACTTTGGAGTCAAACTTGTCATCCCCTTAAATTGTTTGTCATCTTTTGATTTTAAAGTCACAGTACTAGCTGATTTTGACTATGAATATCTATTAATTATAATACTCACTAAAAACTATTATTAAAATACTCTTACGTATAAAAATAATAAAATTTAATCTAATTAAATGTGTACTTATGTATAAAAAACAGTCATAAGTATGATTATATTAGATATATCACTTAATTTGATAGAATCAACTATTTACAATGTTTATCTACAGCAAATCAATAATTGACAACATTCCAAGTAGAAGTATATATTTCTAAATAAAACATAGAGGTAATTATATACAAGAGACAAAAAATAATAGTGATAATGCTAGTTAAGAACAAAAACAATAAATTATATATTACCTTTAACCATTTTAGTAATCGAATGACAGCAATAGAAATCTGTATAGCACAAATAGCACAAAGATAGTTTAAATTAGTAATGGATTAGAATTATACGATGAAACAGCCCTCGGAAAACTAGGTAAAGTTTAACATATCCGACTCTTTAAATTCCGACACTTCGGCTAAAATGACAGCTACTTAATCGCATTTGATAATGAAATGTTGTTGTATAAACTATAAATTTGTAAAAATACACACCAAATTGGAGAAATTGGGCAGCGTTTATACAAACAGCTTCAATGAAAGCATGTTGTTGAATGATTGGCCGGAGACACCGTCACTGAGTTCCGCCGCCTACGTCTCCGCCGTTCCGTTCCGTTCCGCGGCGCTCTACCTTTAACCAGAACCAAACCAGACTCCGCCGTATTTTTGTTCTTCTTCTTCTTCCTTTTCTCTATATTCTTCTGTTTCTCTCTCTGTTATCAACTTCGTAATTCCTTCTTGCTTAGGCTGTTAGGCAATTGCTCTGCCATTAGTCTTTATAGTCTTTAGTCTTAATCCGTCGCTTTCATCCTTTCCCATTTCAACTTTGATCTTTCCACTTTTGGACTTTTGACTACCAATCTACCATTGCACTAGGAAACAATTTTTTTTTAACAAATAATGAAATTAACAGCTTGTTTTATAGGTGGTATTAAACGGTGTTAATAAACAGTGATCATAAATGGTAGTAATAGAAATGAAAAATTAGTGTAATTTTGGTTCAAAAATCTTTTAGCTACCTAAATGGACATGCTTATTCAACTTCAATATCTCATTTTATTCACAAAATTCATTACCAGTGGGAGATGTTGTATTAGGTAGTAATGGAAATTTTACGCTATAAATCATTCTCATTATCTCATTTGGTACCACTAACCAAACGGACCGTAATAATTCTAATATTTTGTTTTGGACTTTGACAGATAATCTTATATAGATTCAGTGTACATTAAAAATAATATATACGCTAATTATAAATTAATTGTTGTACTTAAAAGTTTTGATTAAGCAGAATGGCAAGTGAGAAATCTGAACTTATGAAATATTAAGATAAGATATACAACAAAAATAGCTGAACTTCCATTTTTATACTTGCACATTTTTATGGGGAATTGCAAGTTTGGAAGAGTCCATTTGTTTTTAGTGTAATGTGCTCCCTTGGTCCTATACAATTTGCATTTTCTTTGTAGTAGTGTAAAAATTAATATAATTTGCATGTATTAATTTGCATTTTCTTTGTAGAAGTGTAAAAATTAATTTGAAATTGGTTAAATATGTAGGGAAACGATTTGAGTAGAAGTGTTAAGAGAGTATGAAGTGCTAGGTCACTAGGAATATTAGAACTACTTAAGAATTAGCCATTAGATAGGTAATTCACCACCTTTATTATTTTTTTCAGGTAAAGTCTTGAGTTTAATTCTCATCTGATTTCGTCCCTTTCTACAGTCTATTCTATAATAAAATTAATTTAAAAGCTAGTATATATATAGAGAGAGAGTTAAATATAAGATTGTGTTAAAAAAGATGAGTTATAGAACAGAGCGTAAAAAACGTACACTAATAAAAAGACAATTGAAAAGTCATACACAACATTTAATTGTGTTAGGCATAAAACTTATATTAGAATTTAGAAACTATACTTAATGAAGAAGTATACTAGTGTTTGAAATTTCAACTCTTTAATTTCATTGGTCAACCGAAGCACACCAATCAATTTGTTATAGTTTGATAAAAAAAACTTGTCTCAAATTTGATGTTTTTCTGATATATTATAGTAGCATTTTTTTAATTTTTTTGTATTTATATTTATAGTATATTTAAATACGTTTTTTTTTATTATCAAAACTTCATATTCTTTCATTTGAAGCAATACTTGATTTTTTATTGTGTCGTTGGTAGTTCAATGATACATTTTATTTTTATTTTTGTACATGACCTATCACTTTAACATTTTGTATTCTCTCTTATTTTTAGTGTCATAATTCAGCGTATTTAACTTCTTAATTAATTTATTTAACTTTGTAAAGACTTGTTATGTTTGATTTATTTGCGCAGTTTGATTATTTTCATTGTGCATGGTTAAATATTTTCATTCTTGTATGCATTCTAGAACAACTCGACTGTTATTTTTCTGTATTATAAGTCGCACCATGTCATATTAATATCCTCTAAAATCACATGACCCGGATCATAGCTTCAATAGTCCTTATTTGCAATCCTTTTAACGTTTAATTTACACAAATCCTTAACCAAAAACATTTTATAAAAAACAAAGTGGATTTACATAGTTGATAAATTCAACCAAGAAAATCCTATTACCTACTACATTTAACAGTCTCACAAATGAGCATAAAGACTCATAACTTCTTTTGTAGCAAACTCAAGAGGAACGATGCAAACATGTAAGATTGGATCATTTTAGCCCTCCAAGATGGATGCTTCGCAACTCGTTGAGAAACAAGGAGTATAGGATAGCCAATTAGCCATTGGCCATCGACATTCTCTCGATCTTCCCGATTTAATCTCAAACTTGAAACTTACGCGGGTCTGCAAGTTCATAGAATTAATCCAAGTTAGCATACATGTTTTGTCTCTCAATAACCAATCTTGGACACAGAATGCACCATTCAGTTAAAAGAAAAGAAAATCCTATCAGCAGTCTTGGTTCATACAAGTATAAATGTATAATCCGTCCTTATAAAACTACTTTTGTGTCGTATCTTCATGAATTTACGCATGCTATGGTTTGATACTTTATATGAAATACGAGCAAGAAAGAAAAACATCTTCTTTAGACTCTAGCTGCCTAGTTTTCTAAGCAATCAACCTATACACGAAAATCGAAATCAACAAGAATAAGTTTCGAAAAAAGGAATGATTAGACAGGATCAAAATCTAAACCGAAATTAAGTTCTAGCAACAAGCCAAGAAGTCAACAACCAATATAGCTAGCTAGACTTCTTAGAATAAAAGATCATCGGTTTTACGACAGTTTCACAAGTTGTTGCAGCAACCAAGGAGGGCCTTGGGAATTTTGATAGCATATGGAACAGAGGAATTTGCGACCAAACACCTTTCTAATGAATTATAATTAGCATGCGCAGGTCGCAAGTATTGAAGAAACACTGCAGAATTGACTTCTCTTAACTCTATACTTTTGTAGTTGCTATACTTTGAACTTTTTTAAATGAGCTTGTTTCTAAAGTTCAATAGACGAATAAGCTTCGGAGCGAAAATAGCTTTTGCCAGATTTGGGCATAATCTCTGTACGAAAGAACGATTTCACTTAACAACGGTTTCACCCCCAAGTGAAATTGTTCTTTCAGACAGCAGCTTTGCTTAAGTGAAATCATTTTTTAAGATGACTTAGCACCATAGTACAAAAACAAGGTAGCATCTTATTTTATTGGTCGCGCCATAAAGGTTTTCAAATCCACCGAACCGGAAAACTGGCATTACCCGCATTATAAACCATTTCAATAGATATTTTAGGGTTTTCGCAGATTTTTAAGCGATAAGGCAACTGCATTGTCCCGAAACCACGTCACTGTATTTTTTACCACAATTGCAACCGTTATAGCATTTTTGCATAGTTTGGACCCGTTTGGGCCATGGTGAACAGAACATCCAAACCCAAATTAAACAACTTTGACTTGACTTGGCTGATGAGGAAGATGTTGTCATAGACAACGGATCCTAATTAATTTGTCGATGCAACGCCATTTACACAATTTTTTCTCGGCATTGGAATGCTCTTGTGCAGAATATTGTGTAAATGGAGTTGTATAGACAAAATTGATGAGGAAATCATAGTCAAAGACAACGATCCTCGAACAAGTCTGTTGAAGTTTTAAAGTTTTAGTTGCCTTGAATTTCCAAGGCTCATGGTTTGGCAATAGGACATCACTAGTGGAACAACAGTGGGTCCTTAAAGGTGCATCAAAAGAAGAGGGAAAAAAACAGTTTGGGTTTTGTGGCTTTGAGACAAAGAAAAGAGTCAAGTCGGCTTTTTCCTAATGGCCAAAGACTTAGCTTCAGGCGCTGGAATGTTGCTCGAGTTTGTTGAGTTCCTTATTTCCTTCCCCTGTTTGTGTGGCTTGATTATATGTATGTGATTTCAGTTATGAATTATAAATAACCCAAATTCACCTTGATAAGTTTATGCTAATACATTTTAATTCCCCTCTCTCTCTCTCTAATTGTTATCTTTAATCTCTCCTACTCTATCTCTCCGTCTCCAAACTACAAATCATCATCGTAGACCATCTTGAAAGCTTCAAGAATCCTTTATTTTCATCAATAAAACATCTAGGCTAGGTGTGGATGTAGCCCACACTGGGCGAGTCACATTAAATTCTAAGTATCGCCTTATTATTGATTAATTTTACATTATTGTTAATTCTTGAGTAAGGGTTTATAATTTTGTTTTTCTCTAATTCAATTTAGGGCTCTAATCAATGATCCTTAGGTACATTAGATGTTCTAAACTAATAATATCATCTTGTATTCAACAAAGTCAAATCATGTGAAATCTGTTTAAACTGGGTTCAAATGCCCTGTTCACCTTGGCCCAAATGAGTATAAAGTCATTGTCTTAAACAACGACTTCACTTCAAGCAAAGTCGCTCTGTGAAACAACGATTTCACTTAAAGGTGAAACCATTGTTTCACACATCGATTTTAGCCCGAAGCTAACAGAAGATTATTATCGGAATTATTTTGCTCTGAAACATATTTCTCTAATAAGTTTCAAAATAAGCTCATTGAAAAAAGTTCATAAAGAGTTAAAGACAAGACAGAAACTTTATAAAGCAAATACAACTGACCTCCTAAATTTGGTGATTAGTATACTGCTCAAATAGATCCAACTTAATCCGTTGAGTTAGTCAAGGTACTTATAGATCTCGATATTTCACCTAGCCTCTTATTCCATATATTTTAGTATGTATTTTTCAAACATCAATAAATTATGTTCTCCTTTTGCCTATGGATGTAGGCACGTAGCTAACACATTGTTTGCGGATCACACACAATTTATAGCCGATTGCTTCCTTTGATCGTTCGTTTGTCTGTTGCATTCTGTTATAACAAAAAAAAAAAAAGACAAAGTACCCAATATTACCAGGGAAAATATTCATAAAACAGCAGCCAGCTTCATTGCAAATTACCTTAAGCATAGAGGTTACTATTTGTATATCCCTGCCAACTTATATTCCCTCCGTTTTTGAAAGTTCACCTAATTTATTATTTCAGACAGTCGCTTTGAATTTGTTAAATTGCCTATTATAAATGGTGTTTTTACCAATTCTTTCCCTACTAATCAATGCCATCCTCAAAGGTAGTTTTGCGAGGCAAAGGCCTTGGGCCCACACAGGCTCCAAAATTTATCAGTAAGCTGATACTCCTGTTCGTTTTTGTTCATGTTGTTATTATGGTCCATTCCTTTTTAGTTTGTCCCATTGGACCTTTCCGTTCTGGCACATCCTATTCTAGATTATACCCTGACACTCTACCTTTTGGTCCCACCAACTACCACTATAGAAATCCTATGGGTCATCTCATGGGACATAGGAGCAGAAGATTTTACATATCTCTAGTTTTGATAGAAACCTCCAAAAAAAGTCACCCGGCCATGTACAAATAAATCTTCCAGACGATTAACTACATCTCTCAGCTAAGTCTTAGTCATATAAACAATGTGCTCCCTTCTCAAGCAGAAGTCCTGCAAGTTAATGTGGAAAAAAAAAACACTTTTCAGTTCTACTGACCTTCAGTCACTTCTTCCTTGATGTGTGTGCTGAGAATCTCATTTTGATGAGGACCTTGTTGTGTACTCTGCTACAAGCCGTGAAAAAAAGGATGACTCGTTTTGCAACAACCTCGTTGGAGAATCATACTCCTGGATGCGCCCTACAAAAGGAATTGCGAAAAACATGCAAGTACCAATTAATACAGATTGTATAGGAATTATAGCATAGAAAACTCAAGTGCCATAACAATATTACAGATAGAGTATTAGATCTTACCTTCACTGAGAAGCAAGATCATGTCACTGTCAAGAACAGAAGTGATACGATGTGCAATTATAATGAGGGTACAATGAGAAAAGTGGTCTTTAAGTGTTTGTTGGATAAGATTATCAGTGGCTGTGTCAACAGAGGCAGTAGCTTCATCAAGGACCAACACTTTGCTTTTCTTGAGGAGTACACGCCCAAGACAAACTAATTGTCTCTGACCCATGCTCCAATTCTCCCCATTTTCATTGACTACATGTAATAATAAAACAAAACATTGGCATCAAGTTTCACAAACATTGTACAAATTTGTTGGAATACAAAAGTAGATAGCATTAACACAAACCAGTGGAATCCAACTTTTTATGCATCTTCCGAACTTGATCTCCAAGTTGACACTTATCAAGAGTCTACAAGTGAATGAAACAATTGGCTTAGCATGCATGGATTATATTTTAAATTAAAAACTAAATCAAATCTAATGCGATCAAGTAAAATCAATCAAAGGAAAGAAAACACCCACATCCCAAATTTGATCATCTGTGTATTGCTCAAGTGGGTCCAAATTGCTTCGGATAGTTCCCTGAAACATGGTTGGATCCTGAGGAATAATGCTTAGTCTTGACCGTAAATCTTGGAGTCCAATTGATGAAATATCAATGCCATCAATCAGAATGCGTCCAGCTGTTGGTTCCACAATCCGAAAAAGTGCTTGTATCAAAGTTGATTTACCACTGCCTGTTCTTCCGACAATACCATTTTTCACCCCTCCAGGAAAAGTACATGTTATATTGTGTAGAACGAGTGGCAAATGTGGAGCATATCGAACCTGCAAATTATTAAAACAGATTTCCCCATGTGATGGCCAAGAGTTGTCTGGCCTGTTTCCTTGTATTATAAGAGGAGCCTCACTCGGAATAGACATATACTGAAGAATCCTCTCCACTGATATCATTTTATTTTCACAATGGCATAAACACCATATCAACCCAGATAATATACCATTTAGGGTGAGCCCATATGTCACAGCTAAGCCCGCAATTGCTGTACAAGGGGAAGAATAGTAATTTTGAATTATCAACATAAAGAGGAAAGAAAGCAAAAATACAGAAAAAAAAGCCAAAAAAAATCGAGCATACCAGGATCTATTTGTTCTGCAAAATGTATAGATAAAACCAAAAGGAAGGCAAATGTAATACAAGAGACTACATCCAGACGTAATAATAACCATTTCATTGCGGCAGCATTATGAAATTCAGGACGAGAATATGCATCGACGATTTTCATATATGTAGGCTGGAATCTTGACTCATGATCAAAGCTCCTAATAGTTGTCATTCCCGAAATGGTTTCGGAAAAGTATTGAATAACCGGAGCTTCACATATACTACTCAATCGTGATAGTTCTCTTGATAAAGGCATATAATATTGCTGCACATGAATGAAACAATTCCAGGAGCTGTATTAGAGTTCCAGAATAAGTGGTGAAATGGTCTTGATATTTCATACCTCGGGGTTAAGTTATAAGTAGCATCCTTTTATACATGAGTAATGTTAGATGCCTAAGCAGGGATCATTTACTAAAATTGTACGAAATGATAGAAAATACCAGCTGGGGTCATATGGATAATAAATACTCTATATATTGATTAAAAAAAGTAAATCCATTACCCAAATGCCTTTAAGTGATTCCCAACTAGGCAAGGTTTTTGGGGTTGTATGACGTATGTACCCTTAATTAACAAAAAGATTGTTTTCGATTAACCTTCATTGATAACCATCATTAGCAACTCATATAAATAAGAAATGCACATGATTAAGTGATTTATTTTACTGCAGTCCAATCTGAAACAAAAAAATTACAAAATATCGGCTCCATCAAAAATAGATAAACTCTAATACTATTGATTAATACAAACATCAGATTTATGTTTTCTGAAAAGTAAAGAATATGAGAAAATCATAAAACATATTTAGAATACTACGGGTCTACCAGATATTCACACTATTGCTTTAGTTTTAGCAATTATATGCTTAGGATTTTTTTTTCTTTTACGAAGATTCCCTTGTTGTTGTGTGATAAAGATTCCCTTGCTCTATAAAATCTAATATACAATTCATGAAGCTCAAATAACCTTAAATTAGATGCATTATCACAACTGCAGCTAATTGACAGACAACAGATAAGCTATTTGAGATAAAACTATGTAATGTGTGATCACATTCACATCCTAAAAAATATACCTGATACCAAATAGAGGCTATAATCAGAGGAATGAAAATGACCAAAACTTGCCATGCCACAGTAGACATCAAAATAATGATTCCCAGAAGTTGGATGGTCGCAAAAATAAGGCTACCAAGCAAGGGCGCAATTCGAGTCTCCAAAGTACTTTGATCTGTTGAGCACTACATAAGTGGATGGATCAGTAGAAAGAAGGTTAAACTTGGTATTTTATTTTTGATTTGATATTAGTTACTCTATAGCTTACTCTATTGAGTATTCTTCCAGTAGGTGTTGCATCGAAAAATGACATTGGAGCATGGAATATGCTCTGAAGCATTTTTCTGAAAAAATTGGTGGCAGTATTGTATCCTGTAGCTAGAACAAGCATGTTTACAATAACAGTGCAGACACATATACCAATAGCCAAAGATGCATAAACTATCATTAGTGTAGATCCACTAACAGATTCGTCATTCTTTGACGAAGGAGCAGCCCATGCCAACCAATAGGTGCTCCCTATTTGAAGAATTTGCAAGAGTATATTGGCCAGAATTAATAGAAGTACCAATGCTCCTCCATATGCAGTTGTGATGTATTTCCAATACACTGAAAACCCAACACTACCTTTCTCTCTTTCTTCTTCTTTCACAAGTTGTGCTGTGGTTGGCAAACCAATAACCCCTTCATTGTCTGCTTCACCATTTACAAAGGATTTGCTTTTATCGTCACTATATTCAACATGTTGTGGACTTCCATCACTTACTGGATTCCCCTTGTTGGAATCAAGTGTACAGAGAGCAGCATTTTGTGCGCCCACAAGTTGTATAAAATCAGACCCCGGAACGAGAATGTCATTATACTTTCCAATTTGTGCAATCTCTCCGTTATTCATGACCTAACAAGAATTCAAGATAACGTAAAGTTGTAGATTTTTACGTTTGTTAGATGATGTAATAATCTCAACAACAACAATAACTATATAACATGCCATTACCATGATGCAAAGTGGATCCCGAATGATTGGGGTATGGGATCAGATGTACGCAACCTTATCCTTGTAATAACAAAGAGGTTGTTTCCAACTAAACCTTGATTGGAAACATAATCTGCAACTTAATGGGTAAGAGAGGTAAATGATGTGATAATCTCAAAGTGAGCTAAAATGAAGATAGAAGATTGTATTACTAAACTCACCACAATCACATCAGCAGCATTTAAGAACTCAACTTGATGAGTAACATAAATAACAGTCTTTCCGCTCAGAAAACCAAGCAAAACTTCCTGTAATCCAAATTTACAAAGTACGCAGGTGAATTATAATCTCTCTTAAACTCATAAAAAGAACAAAAAATATTTCAAAATTTCTTTTCAAAATAAAATAATAATGAAATCGAGTGTTTTTACTAGTAAACTTCATAATAAAACTAACGTTTGGCATATAGTGCATTGTATATTTCACCTTAAATAAATGAGAGCCCGTATGAGCATCAACAGCACTAAATGGGTCATCAAAGATATAGATATCCACATCGTGGTAGAGCGCACGTGCTATTTGTATTCTTTGCTTTTGTCCGCCACTTAAGTTGATACCTCTTTCACCAATAACAGTTTGATCACCAAATGAGAGAATTTCCAAGTCCTTCTTAAGACAACAAGCTTCAAGGACTTGCTCATATCTTATTGAGTCCATTTCTTTTCCAAATAGTATGTTATCTTGAATTGTGCCACTTTGTATCCAAGGTGACTGAGAAACATAAGCCTTGGTCCCCCACAGCTTGACTACCCCTGAGATCCTAGGCATTTCACCAAGAATGCAAGAAAGTAAGCTCGACTTGCCCGAACCAACTGTCCCACAAATGCCAACCTTCATGCCATGAGAAATTTTCAGATTTATGTTTTTAAGTGTTGCCACGGCAGATGAAGAAATATGATCCCAAGTGAAGTTCCCATCAACAACCTCAACTGCTGGATAAGAATTACAAAATGGTAGCTTCTCTAACCCATCATCATGGAGCTCGTCAAGGGAAAGATGTGAGGCAATTCTCCCAAAGGAAACCTTAGCTTGGATTAGCAAAGAAATTGTGTCAGGAAGTAGGAAGATTGGCTCTTGAAGCACCCGAAAGGTAGCAAGTGCAGTTAAAATCTTTCCCAGTTCAAGTGGTATTCCCATATAAATACATGAACCAAAAGTAACCAAAGCCACAAAAGTCGGACCTACCCCATAGAAAAAACCCAACAGCACCCAACTATAAAGATATTTTTTCAGCCATTGTAACTCCACATATCTGAGATCAAGAATCTTAGACAAAAAACTCATCTCCCAACCCTGAAACTTAAGAACCCTCATATTTTTTAAAGTCTCCATAGTCACCTTCATTCTATTGTCCTTGGATTCCATCAGTTTTTTTTGAAACTTCTCTTGCCATTTGATAAAAAAGGAGTTTGATAACATAAAACAAAATGTCACTAGAAAAGCACCAAAAGTAGCAAGAAGTCCCAAATTCTTGTTTAATATTAGCAAGGCTAAAACTATTTGCACAAAGATCAACCATGTATCATGCATATAAAGCGCAAAAGCCTTGATCGTCTCAGCATCAACAGCAACAGCATTGATAAGTTCTCCTCCACTAGCACTACTAGCCTGACTTCCTTCTAATTGTGACATTGAACAAGAGGGGAGAGTCAAAGTCTTATTATACAGCATTACAGTAATTACTGCACGAAGCCTAATTCCAACTTGTTGCATTTTAAAGACCCAGTGCCTACGTATGAAAACCTCAAGGAAAGTCGCAGCACAAAAGATGAACACAAGAACATAACCTTGATATTTGTATTCCTCCCTCCCATTAAGGCATTGAACAAAACTATCAATGAGATATGGAGAAACAAACCGAGCTAGTGTATCTATTAATGCCAAGACTGCTGTCCAAATAATTTCCTTCCAAGCTGAAATGAAACATGCCTTTGCAAGCCCAAACTGAGTAACTCTACAACTACTATGACTACTAGCTCCAGCACCGTGCTTATCATCAAATGATGACGACTTAAGAAGCTTTGTTCGGAACACTGGGAATGCTCCAAATACACTATTAAGAGCACCTAATTGAGGGATATCATCAAGGTCTAAGGTTTTTTTCTCGAACCCCAACACAAATAAAGGAGATAGCCAAGAGAAAGTGAGACAACTGAAAAGACCAGCATTTTCATAAGGAGTCACAGTCTCGGACTCTTTTACCCTAGCTTCACTACTCGGATAAGAGTGATCCAAAAGTGGTTCGTCAAGATTCGGAATATCTTGACTCTCAATTTTCAAGGATCCTACACAAAATATCCAACAAAAATACCCAGTAAGTATATAACAAGCTACTCCTATGGCCTTTGCTTGATAAAATCTGAAATCAGGATTGAGTAATGACTATCCATAATTGGCTGTTTTCCAAAAATTTGGACATGTGAATTCATACAAATTCCAAAATCCAATACCACCAGCCTCTGAGTCCCGCATAGGTCGGTCGGGTTTAACCCATCTTACACTACTAAAAAACAAACAGACTATTTGAATTGACATGCAACTTTACATAAATAAGAGGTGGACATAAAAATTCATACAATGTGGATCTGTTCATTCGGGTAGTATACTCTTGTTTTCAATTTAGGGTTTCAGATCATTTTCTGTTTGCTACCAAGGGTCAATCAGTATTCGGAAACAACCCTTTGTAATAGGTGAGGTTGGAAAATGGTACATCCAACTCCCAGCCCTTCTGGGTGGAGCCAATTAAAGACATTAGGGTGATAGGATGTTGCTGTTGTTGTAGGGTGACTATTCAGCATGTCAATTCAATTTAAATTTTAAGTTCAATTCACATGGATTCTCATCCATTAACTATGACATAAAATCATGATATCAACCAAAATGCATTTCAAACAAACATGAAAAAAAAGGGTATAGAAGAAAAAAGAATACCTTCAGCCATTGTAGTAATTTGAAGGTGCGGCTGGTTAGTGGTCACATAGATCAGAGTCAGAGTAAGATATGAAAATGAATAGTTTCCACCATTGAAGTGAGGGAGTAAAAGATTTGAAGCTCTGTTTATAAATTTCTACGCCTATAGTTCAAGAATTTGGCGAAATTCAAAATCCGCAAAACCAACCAATTAGTAAAATGACACAATCGTCGGGGACGCCATTAATATCTCTTGTGTTCCTTAAAGTTTGAATATAGAGTATGACTGTAAGAGCGGTGGAGTGCATAAAGACGGGTATTTCAAAAACAATACGTCCATTTGATTAGTTGTACTAAATGGTGGCACCGAAATGTTGATTACAAAAAAGTTTTTTTTTTTACAAATTTCCATTAATACCTAATACCACATCTCCCATTGATAATACATTGAAATGAATTTTATAAAAAAAAAATGAGATGATTAGATTTGGACAAACATGATGATCAAGGTAGTCAAAAGATTTTTCAACTGAAATTACACTAGTTTTTCATTCACATTACCATTATTTATTACTACCTACTAAACGGACCATAATTTATTTTTTGAACATGGTCCAACACATTCTATTTCAATTATGACATATTCTTAAATCATTAACTTGTTATTAAGGTTGTTTCGTCCTAAAACAACTTTAATTGGGTCAGTCTAAACTTTTTTAACAAAAGTTGTGTATCACATTGAAATGGAAAGTAGTGTTTATAAAACACCGCATTCTTGAATATAGAGACAACATTAGTTTCGAGATTGTAAAATCAACCAATGCAATCTACAATGGTAACATCAACCAATGCAATTTTGTACACTATGTTTGGACAGCAAATTAGGAGAGAAAAGAAAGGAAGGGAAGGAGAAGGAAAGAAAGGGAAAGGAAAGGGAGGGATAAGGAGGGTAATTGTAAATTGTTGGTTGGAAGGAAAGGGAAGGGAAATGTTTTCCTTCCAAATCTTTCCTCTTTAGGAGAGATTGTCTTCTTAACAAAATTTGCCCAAATTTTCCTTCCAAATCTCTCCCCTCCAAATCCCTTCCCTCCTAATTTGTTATCCAAATAAGGGATATCTCCTCCCTCCAAATCCCTCCCTTTCCTTTCTCTCCATTTCCTTCAATCCAAACACACCGGTAGGGTACCTAAAAGTTCCTCATATATCAATGTATAAAATTTCTTACAGCCCGTTTGGTTAGTAATACTAAATGGTGATAATATGAATGATTTATAATAAAAAATTTCATATTATTCCTATGATAATGTAACTTTGATCACAAAATTTTTTTTGTTTATAAATTTCTATAACTACCTAATACCACATCTCCCAATATTAGTACATTGGAATGAATTTTATGAAGGAATTAAGATGATTGGAGTTGGACAAACATGTCCATCAAGATAACCAAGAGATTTTTCAACTAAAATTACACTAGTTTTCATTAACACCGTTTATTATAACCTATATAACAAGCCGTAAAGGCTTTAAAGTTTTGCAAGATGATTTAGAATACACATTTTAGTCTGTTTTGCTTGAGGACATATAGTGCAACAACATTTTTATTAAATGTCTTTCCATCCATATCAGGAAGTGAACTATAGCATTTGGATGGTGTTTTTGAGCAATTAAGAGAATTACAACAATAATAATACTAAAAGTCTGTCTCAAAAGATTATATCGGCCAAAAAACTATGAATCAATCATAATGGTCAACCATATGAATTCTCTTTCCCCGTTCTTTCGTTCCAACAATATTAAAAACAAACATTAATTCCCTCCTTACAAAAACAAACAAGGAACCATACACCAGAAATTTCTCAAAATCCGGTTAAACTTTTCGAAATTCCGACTAATCAACAACATAAATCCTCCATCGCCCTTCATTCCGATAAATATATAAAATAAACATTAGTAAACTTTCTTACAATAACAAGGAACCAAACACAAGAAAATGCTCAAAATTGAATCAAATTTGTTGGGTCTTTTTCATAAACAGCAAAAAATCTAACTTGTATAAAGAAAAAGAAGCAGCATTGTCTTACTACCCTTCTTTAAACATTTTTCAGTTTCACCCCACTAATTTCTCTCTAATCCTCTTCATATACACTTCATCATATACACACAAAAACCTCAAAAAAAAAAAAAAAAAAAAAAAAAAAACAAAAAAAACAAAAAAAAAAACAGATAATGACCAAATGATCCTCAATGCAGTGACAATTCTGAAGGGTACTTTGAGCTTTTGTTACGAAACCTGAGACGCAAAAATTCCTAATCAATAACCGTGATTTGCAAATCACTACAAAAATAAACAAAATCAAAAAAAACTGAATTAAAATAACAGAACTCTCATCCTATCACATCCTACCACATAAGGGTGATTTATTAACCTTACAAATAGCCGTTATTTATTAAGACTTTCTCACCTGAGATGTCTCGAAATGCAGCCACACTTGAGCGAAGAACATGGAAACCCGAGAAGGGGAGGATTCGTCACACGATGAAATGAGCTCGGTGATGCAAGATCATTGTCTTGTATAGTACCATTTCCCTTTACTTCACTTGAGTGATCAGTTTGAAGGATGAATTGTTTCAAGCGCTTCACATCAGAAAGTTTCACAGGCTTTAGTATATAATCCTTTGCTCCCTCTTCTAAGCATCTAGTTGGTTTACAACACAAGAAGCAAATAGTTAGGACTTGAGCTAAGGAGGTAATTAGTAGTGTTAAATTAGGCTGGACTTACCGTGAATGTCAGCATATTAACGGGAAACATGAGGTGCACACACTTCATAAGCCAAGGAGATATATACCATTTCAAAACCATATGGAAATGGGAAAAAGTGTCCAATAGCTTATAAAGTGTGCACAACAAGTTGTCTAAGTTAGTTGTTCGCGTTGTTTTGGTAATTGGCTTTCCGGCCAACTTGTTAATTGATCAAACAGATAAAAAACGTATTTGGTAAATGATCATGCAAGTTAAAAGTTGACTATTACGTCAAAATGACAGAACTGTTTCGACCAATTCTTTTTGTTGGCTTTAATAAACTAGTTATTATTAAACGTGTCTAGTAACAGTTAGTTTTAACAAAATTAGTTAATGTTATTTGTTAGTCAAATAAGTCAACTAAACCAGCCAATAGCTATTAGTCGAAATCCCAAATATGACAATATTGTGTGGCATAGTGCAGCAAAAGAAATTGACCTTATACTGTAACATGACATCAAAATGCTAGCAATTAGTAGTGGAAGGTGCTACTATAAGACTAGAATAGTTTCCTTATCAAATTTGGCATAATATCACTATCATATATTATTGACTTTTCACAAGTAATTTTATTCCTTGTAATCATAATGGAAAGGTGACTCCTGAGTTGAAGTATAATACTATGTAGATAATCAGTATTAAATGGTGAGAATGATAATGAAAAGTTAATATAATTTTGGAAGAAATATATCTTAACACACTTAAAGGTCCTGCATGTTACCCTTAACATAGTCTCATATGAAAATATGGTATTAGTTGGTAATAAAAAATTGTGAAAAAAAATAAATAATTTATGATCCAAGTTTCATAACCATGGAAAAACATGATACATATCACGAAAATTTACCCTAAAAATTTAATTACCATACTTTAGTACATATAACCAAACGAGCACAATGTAAAAATGCGGTAACGGTTGCGATCGTGGTAACGGAGCACTAATGCGGTAACGGGAGCGACGTGGTTATCATATCGCCTAAACATCAGTCAAAACTATAAGATGTCCCTTAATGCGGCCCAGAACGCGATTTTTTTACACCTTTACAATGCGAAAAATATCGATTCATTTGTTTTGAAAACCTTTACAACGCGGAAGATGCGATGCGATGCAGCCTTGTTTTTATTCTATTTAACAAGCAGTCAAAACATAGTGTGATAACTTCATGTAAACGTTCTTCAACGCCTTTATTATATCATATTATGAAACCACAGAAGAAATAGTCTACTCTTGCTGATATAATTATTTCCCCTCTTAAAAGTCATAATATTCCATGTTTATTATCATAATTAGCAATTGACTTAAATGGATGTCATAATAAAAGCATTATTCTTTATGCTAAACGAATATTATGTGTTTAATGGATACTTAATTGCTTAATTTAGTGGAATTTGATTATACAAAAGACCAAATCTCAGTATATTCATTTAATATAACAGTTTTAAGATCTTATTGCATAGATTAAACCCAACAAACACCAAAACATCAGCAAGTACATAAGCTAACATTATCAAATAAAAGGTTGGTGGAAAAACAGTTGATTTTAAGATGATTATTAATTGTTTTTTATTAAGGCAGTGTTTATATCACTATCAAGGGGATTAGAAAATCTTAAGGATGGGATTTGGGTGTTTAATTAGGATTAATTAATACTAATTAAGATTTGGATTAAATTAATAATGATTAATGATTAATGATTAAGTATACAACTTATGTTCGTGCATTCATGAAAATTCTAAGTTGGATTGTCAGACAAGGTAAACTTAGTGTCTGATGAAACAGAAACAGGAAAGTTACCTCAATGACATCATAATTTGCCAATTCTGAAGGAACTAATTTAACCAAAAGCTTAAGCTGATGGTTGAGGATTCGGGATATGTTATGTACTATAACACGCCCCGTCACGTAAAAGCTCTTCAAGCTAGAAGAGTGAATGCGGCACAGGCTCTCCTTATATCGGGCGCGAAACATTCCACTTTGGAATGAGGGGTGGATGAGATTTGAACCCGTGACCTTTCGTTACGTAGGCTTTTAATAGTAATATCATGTGAAGCAACCAACTCAACCAAAAGCTTAAGCTGATGGTTGAGGCCACGGAATATGTTATATACTCTAACACAGAACAATCAAGGAATTAGTGAATACAAGGTCACATTACACTATAGCGAGCATTTCGTAATGGTTTTTAGCTAGCCCGGCCTATAGATCGAGACAACTGCAAAACCATTCATATCGACAGCAAATTTATTTTGAAAGCACTACTACGAGTCTACGACTATGTATGTAACTTTATGAATAGGCCGAACACTAGACTCTACATATGTACGTATTATGTAACCACCTGTATTTTATGTGTTATATTACAAAATTCAATATTAATAGAGTTTCTAATCAAATGACCCAAATTACAGTCTACGTAAGCGATACAACACAACTAACCGACTAATTAATTACAATTTAATCTTTTGAGAGTTAGAGACACAACCATACCTATCGATTCGAGTAAGGATGTTCTCAGATGACATAATCACCACAGGTACCTCTTTAAATATAGATGATTCCTGCTAAAAAACAACAAATCCCATCAATGGTAGTATGACTTGAACAAAATTAGTTCTCAAGCTCAATTTGAATCTGTTTGAAATTTAAATCGTGTAATAGCATATTTTCAATATTAACTTTTTAAAATTTTTAGTTATGCGTAATTCAATACATAGATAAACTCAATAGTTAAATTGCATTAAAAGTCACATGTAATCAGTACAATAAAACGGATGAAGTTTAAGATAACACATAATTCGAAAGGTAGCAAAACTAACCTTAATTTTTTTCAACAGATCATATCCTGTCATTTCAGGCATGGAATAGTCTGTGATAATCAAATGCACCTTTAATCCCTAGCACATCACACCATATATTCATCAAACAATCATAATCTTAAACAAGAAATATAAAAAAGCAACAATAAAACCTTAACATCAGTTTTAATGATCGTCCACACGAAAAAAATACAAAGATGGGTCAAAATTGTACATACCTTACACTCAACAGAGCTCTTCTCTTCATCTAATCCCAGCAGCTCCAATGCCCTTTTCCCACTTTCTACCACTGTCACTGCATCAAAATTTCACATGAAAAAAGATCCATTTTTAGAAACTTTTTCAAATATCTCAATAACCCATTTTACCCAAAACCATATTGACACTACAAGAAATTAAAAAAAAAATTAGCTATTAGACCCGTGAAAATTCGTCACATAATCTCACTGTGGCCCACTCGCGTGGACACGGAACACGTGTGGGCAAAAGCCCACAAACCCACGAGTCAAGAGCGTTCGACTTGCATATACACTTGATGAGGTTCATTATTTCCCAAAACTATACGATGGCAGATGGATTAGCTCACTCTATGCAAGTCTAAAACCCATTATTTTATCGACGTGGAATTTTGTTTGGTTTCCTACCTTTGCAAGATGAAATCTTTAGGAGTCTCTCAATGACCTTCCTATCTACAAAACTGTCATCAACAGCTAGAACATGGAATTCTTGCTTATCCAAACATGGCATATCAGAAACTTCTAATTTTTTCTCTGAAGAACATCTGTGTAAAACTCCAACATTAATATTATCCATTTGTAAGTAATTTTCTCAAAATGGGTCTTTCTAAATTGAATTATGCAATAAATTCCTTTTCACAAAGACCAGATCTTTGGCATTAAATGGTGGGATTTTTGCAGTTGGGTTTTTGAGCTTTTTGGTGGGTTTTCTGTTTCTTTTCCTGATGAACAGAAAGAAAAAAAAGGACAGAGAGTTAAAGAGGAAAAAAAAAAAGAGGATATTTATATTCTGAAGTGTGTTTGGTGTATTTTTGGGTAGCAAAAAGTGCCAAAAGTTGAGATTCGGGAAATCGGATTTTGTGTGATCTTCCCCAAATACGGTCGTCCCACTTGTTTTCATTGTCTATTCTATGTTCAAAAAGGCTTGATTTTGAAGACCGTCTCTTACAGAAGGTCTCCTGAGAGACCGTTTACGGTATAGACGGCAATGTCAGCAGTCTAGCCTAATGGAAATTTCAGTTGTTTTTTTTTTTTGAAAGTGTAAAAATGGACTGGACCATTACACCCGTTTATGCTATAAACTATAAACCGTCTATAGCAAGAATTTGTGGAATAAGTATTACTCCTTTTTTTAATAAGGTTTTGAGTTTGGTTTTTATCTGATTCTTATTTTTCAGTTTATTCTATAGATTAAACAATTTTGGTTTTTAGAATTGGATTTATTCTCGGTGGCAGTAAGTATTATAATTTTCAAACAAGACTTAGATTCATTTCATATTGACCTCTTCCCTAGTCTACCCTTTAAAAAAGCTACGTCTTGCGCATTTAGAAAAGGATTCAATTCATATTATTGTAAAGGGATCTTGCGAAAATGTGAGTGCTTCAATAGATGAGTGGACATAATAACTTAAAGGATAGAATTTGAAATGAAGATTTAAGAAAAGTTTGGAGCATTGTGTAAGATGATTTGGACATGTGTAAAATCGGGATAGAAAACTTAAAGCTTGGAAGACTTAAAAAAGGGTTAAATATGACTTAGAGAACAGAAATGGAAAAGGATATGAATGATCAAGACTTACAAATTAAAATGTTAGAAAATCAAAATGAATGGAAAAGGAAAAAAATGAAAAATCCATATAAACGAGCATTGAAATTGATATACTCCACTTAATGTAGCGAATCCTTATCTTTTAGAATTAAAGTTATGGCATTGTTGTTGTTGTAGTATCTGGTCCCGTCAAACAGACAAATATAGAGACAAACTAGTAATCACCAATAGTTTGTATTTAGAGCTAGTAGTACTTTCTTAATGGATTAGATTAGAGTTGAAATGGTACAAGTTGACTAATTATTAATAATGTGATAATGCTAATTAAGAGAGGTTAGGTGAAACTGTGAATGAAAAGGCACAACTTGCTTGTATTGTTTAGATTTAATCTTTCAATGTTTCTAGATTTCGATTTTGACATTGATCTAATTAATGTTCATGTTTTCCTTCGAATGTTGACTAATTATTGACCTCAATTAATTGCATGGGCACGGGATGAGCCATGCTTTGGCGGGCCTATTCGCATAGCGGGTTTGGTTGTATCAAGTTTTATGGTTTTATGAGCACGATATGTCAGTACATCTGGTTGAACTAATCTCAATTTTAGTAATAGAATGGTCGGTCTAGTAGTTTGTGTCGTGCCATATTCTAAAATTGTAAACATGACACGAATGAGGGCTCACAAGTCACGTTTGCATTAAGCAGGTGGTGACATGTTGGATTGTGAGTGGGTCATGTTTGTGTTGTTTCCACTCATGAGTGAGTTGTCCCTGTGCTCATTACATGTTGGCCAAAACCATGTTCATGTCTAATTAGTAATTACTATGAACCTCAATACTATGGCATACATTAATGTTATGTAGTTTAGTGCTTATAATAATATGCAAAAGCAAAATTGAAAGCCACAAGCCCACAACTAGTATAAGATGTAAACCTTATGCATCTACTTTATGTCTATCAATAGAGGTTACTAGAGGGGTCACAATCTCGGGAGTTACATTGTATGATTTTTTTACACTGTTTTATTTTGGTGCCTTGAGTCTTTGACTTGTGTGGACATATGGATGTACAAAGGGAAAAAGTATATGGCTTTTAGCTTATAGGTTGGTCAAACATATTGAAAAATTTTTCGTACTCAGATTAATTTAGCCCCAACTCCATGATTTGGGCTAAAATGAGAGTCTGACTTTTTAAAAGCTCTGACAAGTAATATTACGAACAAATTTATAGGCTTAGAGTATTTTAGCCTCAATTCTATAATTTGGGCTAAAATGGGGATTCGAATTTTTTGAAGGTAAACAAGCAACTTTTAGACATACTTTCACACTTCGAGTATTTTAACCCAATACCATGATTATACAAATAATAATTGAATGCTGAAATACATAAAAAAGATATTGTTGCTCAAATACTAATACGGTAGTACCCCTATAAAATACAATACTTACGTTATCATGGAAAATTAAATTTTACTTTTATCATTATTTATATTTTTGTGAAAGTATGTACAACTTTTTAATGAGAAAAGTTCTTTAAATTTTTACATTTAAATTTAAATATAATTTATAAATTACAATTTTAAAGGTCAACATTTTTTGCGAATTACAATTTTAATATTTTTGCCAATTACAATTTTAATGTTTATTTTTCGCGAATGAATTGTATCAACTATCAACTATCAACTATCAAGCGAATTGCCCATTGTCCAGTATCACATATTCAAAGATAAAACAACAAAGTAGTTTATTCCTTAATTTTCTCCTCCCGAAGAAATTCAATTCAAGAGGAATACTACAATGGAGGAAGAGAAAGCGGCGGCACTCTACGAAGAATTGACCCGCAAAGGAGGTGGTGCAGCCCGATTTAAACAAGGACTTGGATTTTCCTCCGCCACAACAACATCCAATGATCCACCTTCCAGAGGTTCTGCCTTACCTTCTTCTTCTTCCTCATTTATGAGCAATTTCGTTAGAGCATCAACCCAAACAAAAGAAATCGAGGTTGATAAGAAAACCCAGATTGAGAATATCCAAAATAAGCTCAAGAAGAAGGAACCCATTTCCTCTACTGATAAAATTAGGGTTAGGGATAAGGATAGAAGGAGAAGTAGTAGCAGAGAGAAGAATTTGAGAAGTAGAAGTAGAAGTAGAAGTAGAAGCAGGGAAAGAAGAAGGAGAAGTAGGAGTAGAAGTAGAAGTCGAGAGAGAAGAAAGAGAAGTACAAGTAGAGATAGAGAGAAGAATTCGAGGAGTAGAAGGAGACATAGCAGTTTTGATGAAGATAGAGATAGGTCTAGAAGACGATATCGATCATCAAGTCGAGAGAGAAGGAGAAAGAGGAGTAGAGGGAGGAGTAGGAGTAGGAGTTTTTCGCCCTCGGATCGAAAGAGGTCGGAAAGAAGAAGAGATGGTGGTGGCAGAGATACGAAAATGGTGAAGGAGAGTAGTAATGGCACAGTTGATTATGCTAAGTCAATCGATGGCTATGATAATATGGTATGTGGTTTTTTCTTTTGAAGCTATTTTTGCATTGATTTAATTTATGTATTAGTTAGACTTTTTGTGATCATGTAATCATCATCATTCTACCTGGAATATCCCTTATCAATGGAGGTGTGGAAGACAGCATACCATACCTTACCAATGGAGGTTGCGGGCAAATTTTTTGTGATCATGTGTTAGTATTTCAGCTGATTTTGGAATTGGTTAACAATGCTTGTTTTTGTTGATCAAATAGTTAATAGACTATAATATTGTTCAATTTGCTTACTATGAAGGGAGCTTTATAGATTATGTATTTAAAGAAGTATTCTTTAGTGCAATCTTTTTTCTTTTGTTAATACATTCTGCATGACTTTTCTTGGCTATGTGAATTTACTTGGTTATTTAGGTTTGCATCAAGGAGTCTAATGCTTGGTTGACCTTTGTGCAAAATAATTTCAACCGTAACTCGTAATTTATTACAATTCAATAGTTTGAAGAAGCTCTATTCAAATGTGATATTCAGGGAATCTTTGTAAGGTTTAAGTTTAAGATTCTGTTATACATGATTATGATGTGAATATGCAATCTGTAACGAGTGGATAGGATGCATTCCTTCTGCCATTCCGTCTACAATTTTTTCGTCTGAAAGCACTGTTTTATCATCTATGGTTTGGTGTTGTGGTTGCCCTTGAGAATGTAAATAATCATTTTGACGGTTTCAGTTTAGTTCACTCTATTTTTTTTCCTGCTGCCTCTAGGTTATAGCTTTAACACTGGACATTCCCACGCTTGACTTCACCTTTTCTTTTGCCTTGTCTATTCGTTTCGTGCCTGGGGTTGACCTCTTATGAAGGAAGAACATAGGTAGGGGAAAATTTCAGATATATCCATATAAATGTCCCATGTTTTAGCTCTCTTCAGCCAACTTATTTTGACCCTCGTGTTTAATTAATCAATATATACTCTTGAACTTTTTGATGGGTTTGATTGCCCTTTTACACGATTGTCTCCCTTCATATGGTCAATGAATTGCTCAATATGTTTGATGTTATGATTGGCTTTCAGAAATGAGTTTAGAATTTAGAATGAATCATTCAATATGTTTGATGCTATGATTGCTCTAGAGCTAGCCACGTGGATTTTGGAATCTGTGAGATGAGATCCCTTTCTGAAAAGATTCAATCAAGGGCTAAAGCTCTTGTATCTTTCATCTGTTATGTCGATGGGCGTAATTAAGGAATTCAGACTTAGTGTCTGTTTTTTGTACATATCAGTCTCCCTATTACACGTGTTCTGGCATTCGCAGTTGTTTTTTTAATTTTTGTAAAATGTTTTTGTTATGTGAATGATAATACTTCATTCTTTACTTGATCTTAATAGACACCTGCTGAAAGAGTCAAAGCTAAGATGAAACTTCAGCTTTCACAAACAGGTATCACCTTACCTATGTTTGCTGTCTTGATCTGGATTTGTATTTGCTTTTGGCTAGTGTAGACTGTAGAGCATGTACAAGATTTTAGTTAATCTTCTTGTGCATTTCAAATGAACTACAGATGGTTGGCCTTGGGTGGTGGTTGATATTTTGACCATTTGTTGAGCCTTTAATTTGTGATATTTTTCTGGTGTTTCGTTACCACAATTGCAATCTGCAACCATTACCACATTTTTGTAATATGCTTGGTATTTTGTCATACGCCTTATCCAAATCATTAAAAACCATGTGCAAATTCTTTTTCTTTACCTATAATATTACATTTGTTATCGCATTAGATGGATGACTTTCATTGTAGATAATCATCCCTTAAATTTTTGGAATGCATATGAATCTTCACTAGTAGTGCTTAATCAACCTTTCCCATAGGTGTGGCATATAAAATTACTTCTCTTATAGCTAGAAAAGTCTTGCTCACTCTTTCCTATACGCCTTTCCAAATCTTGTTGTTTATCCTTGATACACGTTACTTTACTAAATAAGAACCATTATCCCTTTCTCCTTTTGGCCATCCTATAAAGTTATCGTTGTAGATACTTGGCTTTAGCTTAGTATCATTTTAGGTTGATCAAAATTTCAAATTTTTTGATTCTTTGTTAGCCGCCTAGATGTTTTGAGTCTTGATCTCCAAGAGTCCCTATGTTGCAGACATGGTCTTGCTCATGAATCTTGCCTGTTTTCTAGATCCTAGCTTTATCAATAGTTTTGGATGGAATGCAAAACCACCTCAATTGAAAAGTTCATTCTTTTCCTTTGATGGAGAAATCTAGGTTCGTGAGACATTGTTGCTCATCTATTTAGGATGATTGGGACTAGCGTGTGATGGACTGGATAAGCCATGAGATGTAATTACTAAAGATTAAACAAAAAATGTATTCGAATGTGTGGATTTGTATGTAAAAATGTAAATGTATAGTGAAAGATTGAATGTAAACGAAGAATGATTACAAAAGATAGTATACAAGCTTTCGAGAGGCTTGTTCTCTCCCAATGAGTATAAAACTCCACGTCTATATTTTATTCCCCCACTTAACAAACTCCCAACATTTATTACTAATTCCTATATTACATCTTCCCAGCTATTCATGAAATAGTGCCTCTCAAAACCCATGGCCTGCGGTTCACACCTTTAGGGACTCTCTGATTTGACTATATAAGCATTTGTTTTTGCCAAAATCTGTTCATGGTTCTGAAATCTCTTGCAACCTAGCGGGATGTTACCCGGATAAAGTGAGACCAGTGTACCCGTACTATTGGGTTATACTCGAATTACACTTGCGCAGGAGTTGAGCAGTAATTTTGTTTACTCTCAGCATGTATGGCTCTGGCAAGGGGATATGAAGGCTACAGATTCGCAGGAAGAAGAAAACACGAAAAAAAATATACCAAATATTTTATGTGGTGCACAAGTATTTTTGGATATGAATTGGACATTGGTTAACTGAAATATCTGTTTATTACTTCTATTTTTGAGCTTCTTTTTTGCTTAGCTGTAGGAATCTAATTTTGTTAACGTTTATTTACTGTAGCTCAAAAGGATACTAATTTAGGCAGCGGCTCGCAATGGGAACGATTTGAGTTCAACAAAGATGCCCCTGTAGATGATAATGAAATTGAAGGTAAAATTAATGCCCTTGGGATAACAGTAATACTAGAACTTGTTATCACAATTGTCGATAAGTGTTTCTGTGTTGCTTTATGTGTGCTATCACTTGCGTTTTTCTGTTGTTCAATTCGGACTTGCTGTGCATGCTTATGATACAATGGTCTAAAAACTAAGTGCATTTTCATCCTGTCTGTAGCTGCTGATGATGACGCAACACTAGTCAAGCATATTGGTCGAAGCTTTCGGTTCACTTCTTTAGAGGTACTCTTGCATGTTGACAATATTTCTTTTGCTGTTTTTGTGAATATTAAAGATTGTATAAGCAAAACTATATTCAGCCGGTTTCCTAAGAGACCGTCTCTCTGAGAGACATCTTTCAGGTCCAATCCATTAAAGCTTAATGCATACTTTCACTCTACATTTTCCTTTATGGGCCGACCCAAATAGAGACAACGAGACCGTCTCTTACAACAATTTGTGAACTATATCTGTTGTAGTGGATTCATTTTTGGGAAACTTTTCTTGTGATTTTGAAGGCTAAGAGAGAGGATGAAATAGAGAATGCTCATGACCAGGCTATATTTGGAGTCCCAGCACCCATCCCGTCCTACACATCAGAAACTGGAGAAGAGAGAGCGAGTGAGAACAAGAATGCGAACGAAAACAAGGGATCTACTGATGATGATGACCCGGCTAGTAGTCTCATTAGTGAGAAGGTATGTTTGTGAATGTGAAGTTGCACGTGTTATTGTAGTTTTGATATATGATGGGAAGAATCACAAAATGTCTACAGGTGCTTTCGAAGCAACAAGGCTCTTGGCGAGATCGTGCTCGTAAAAATGTTGGTTAGTTTCATGGCAAACAAGATGGAGCATATAAATTTACCACACAAATTGCCTCTTGTTGAACAAATGCAGAAATGCGACGTAAATGGTGTTGGGACTAGAATTGGTTGTTTTGGTGAATTGTATGTAAATTTATAACTTAAATTGGTTATGTTGATTCCGCGGTTCAAATGCAGAGATGTGATAAAAATATTATATGATCGACTGATGTATGCTACTATGGTCATTTAAATTGGAATTAAGATGTCGGGTTTTTAGAAGAATGATTATTAGACATACCCTTCAATATGAAATTTTAAATGTAACGTAATTTATATTTAGAGTTGTAACGATATATATTTAAAATTAGATTGGGTTTTTGAAAGTCGTTTTTATAAAAGACGCTCTCAAGTAAGAATTTGTGTCACGTAATAAATGATTAATTTGATCATATGCAAAGAAGATAGAAAACGAGATAAGATAAAAAGTGAAAGTTTGGTCTTAGGATTTAGAAGTGCAAAAGCTACTTTAGATTTATAAAACAAATTTAGATTTAAGTAAAATACAATAGGATTATAAAATTTATGGAGTATTAATTTAATTTATTTTACTTTAGATTATGGAGTTGGCTCAGAAAAAGACTTAAAGTAGAGAAAAACAATATTTACTCTGATAGTGAATTTTTTTCCGTTGAAATAATAGGTGTAAGTTTAGTGGAGTACTAGAACCAAATATTGAGTTATAATCGATTGTGAACAAAAAGTCTAACTAATTCTAATTCGAACATAGAATATAAAATAAAACATTTTGTAATTATTTTTATTAATTATCTTGTAAGATACTAAACATTACCAACATTGTGAACCAAAACGACTAATAATATTTTGAAAACTACTCTAATATTTATCTGAATTTGCTTTTGTTAATTTTTTTTTATTAATTAATATTCTATAAAATTTACTACATTTCTATTCTTATTTATAATTCATTTTTCTTTTTTTTAATTCTAATTAATAACCTTATTTTATATATTTTCTTCTTTTCTTTCATCTTATTGGCACACCTTTTACGCCCATTTTTTTCAAGAGTTCGTAAAATACATGGCCCACGGGACATAGAGAGGACTGAGGAGTATCCAATCTTCTAGAAGAAATATTTTTTGAAAAAAGGCATTCTAGATGAAAATAGAACGAAGCAATCAAGAAACACAAATGGGCGGCTAAATGCATAGGAAAGCAGTGCAAGTTGGAATCAATGGAGATGGGCGCCCATATTTTGCGAATTTCCAATGTGCGCCGCAGTATTAGACCTACTTTTCAACCTACGTGTCGTTCAATGATTGGTAGAATCGAACAATTTCCTCGTAAATCGAGCAACATTCACTGATATTCTCAGCAACATGCAACAACAGACGATCGACGGGCAGTATTCCTAACAAGTGACACCTTCGAATTTAACTGCCCAAAAACTCCTAATTTCTCTCGTCTCGATCTCATATTACGCGGTCTTACTTCAGATTCAAGCTATTCTCTCCGGCGACTCATCGGCGCCCATTTACGCTTAGTATGGCCTCCGTTAATCGTTGGTTGAGACCCGAGGTATTATCCTTTTCCTATTCTGTTTCTTAAAATTTTTAGATTTGATAATAATTTGATATGTCAAATTGTGAATATAATGGAAGTATTGTCCTGGAACAGGTATATCCTTTGTTTGCTGCAGTTGGTGTTGCTGTTGGTATTTGTGGCTTTCAGCTGGTTCGTAATATCTGCACTAATCCTGAAGTCAGGTCTGTTTTTTGATTTTTTTATTTTACTCCCTCCTATTCATTAGTTTTGTCCACTTTGGGTTTGGATCGGATTTTAAGAAAAAATGATAGTGGGGTATTTTAAGTGATTATAATAATTGAAAAGGTGGTAGTGGGGTATTTTAAGTGATTATAATAATTGAAAAGGTGATAGTGGGGTATTTTAAGTGATTATAATAATTGAAAAGGTGGTAGGTGGGGTATTATTAAATAATATAAGTTGGGATAGTTGGGGGTATTTAGGTAAAAAGTTTTGCCAAAAATAGAAAGTGGACAAGTGAAGTGACTTTACCAAATAAGGAAAGTGGACAAAACTAATGAATAGGAGGGAGTATATGCTTACAACAGTAGAGGTGTTGCTTTAATCCATGTTATACACTCATAAATCATAATATTGGTTCTGTTTTTTTGGAATGAGAAGATAATTTTGAAAGAAGCAAAAAATTTTATACTCCCTCTCTGGTGTAAAAATGCGGTAACGGTTGCGATCGCCGTAACGAAAGTGATGCGGTCATCGTAACGCCTAAATATCGGTTGAAACTGTAAGATATTCATTAGTACGGCCTAAAACACGATTTTTTTTACACATTTACAACGCCCGGGAATTTCGTTTCGTTTATTTTGAAAACCTTTACAAGGCGGTTGATGCGATGAGATGTGGCCTTGTTTTTACACTGCCCTCTTATTCAGGCTATTAGTCTCGTTTAGTAGTTCACACTTGCTGAGATATATTTTACCCTTAATATCTCTAATTCTTATTAATTAAAAATTATCAAAAATTGATATTATTAATCCTGCATCGAGACGAATGGAACAATATCTAACATTATTATGTTTTAACTTATAGATTAAGAATACAATACGAATCAAGAGTGATAAGTGAATAATGACAAAAATAAATGCTACTACTAGCTTGAATAGGAGGGAGGAGTATTTTGGTTAAAAATGAAAGTAAACTATAGGACAATTGAAATCAATTTTGTTTTCTGAAATGAGTTTTCTATGTTAAATCTTTAGCTTTGAGAAAAAAGAAGGGTTTATTGTTCCTATGAGTTGGTAAATGATCACTTGAATATTAACATGAAGCCATAATTTTGACTCGGATCTGCTCAGGCTGTCGCTCGAGGGATGATTAAAAATCTTATAAATACAAAAATAACTATTTTTGTGTGAGACTGTCTCTAAAAATATGGAGTCATTATTCTCATATGTCATATTAGCTATGTCATTTAACCTATATGAAGCACATTTCATAGTGAGACCATCTCATACAACAGTTTGTGATACTATAATGTTTAACACATAATAAGAAAAAACAACTTCTAGCTTGATTAGTACACATGCATAGATGATTGTGTAACGCATTCTTTTCCGGCATGTTTGGTTAGTGGTACTAAATGGTGGTGATGAGAATGATTCATAGTGTAAAATTTCATCAAAAGTTTCATATCATTCCCATAGTAATGAAACTTTGATCACAAAAGTTTTTTGATTACAAATTTTCATTATCACCTAATACCACTTCTCCCAATGTTAATTCATTTGAATGAATTTTATGAAGAAACTGAAATTATTGGATTGGATGGCCATCAAGGTAGCCAAGAGATTTTTCAACTAAAATTACACTAGTTTTTCATTCCCATTACTATCATTTATTACTACCTACCAAACGAGCCATTTGTATTTGTAAAATAAAGTATTGTTATGAAGTTAAGATGATATAAAGAAGAGATATTGATATTGTATTATTGATATAAATCAGGGTGAACAAGGAGAACAGATCAGCTGGAATTCTGGAAAACTATTCAGAGGGAGAGAAATATGCAGAGCATTCTCTAAGGAAATATGTGCGTAACAAGACCCCTCAGATCATGCCTACTATCAACAGCTTTTTCGCAGATCCTGATCGTAATTGAACTTCTTAATTATTCATTTCTATAAACTTTATTTCATTCTTCATTGCAATTTGTAATCATAAATTACACAATGTTTTCATATAATTTGTTGTCATCCATTTAATCAAACAGTTTGAAGTTTGTTTAATGGTATTCATATGATTTGAATCAGTAGCTAATCATCTTGGATCGTAAGTTAGAGGAGTTAAAGTTGCTTTGTGTTTGTGTTTTTAATTGTATTGTCCTTAGAAATTAAGTTGAGGTTTATGTATGTAGTTATGTTTGGAAACTACTATTGTGGTTAACTATAATGAGATCATTTTAGAGTTTGAACACAAACTAGAGATTAATCCACAATAAATTTTGTTGGAGAATAATTATCATTAAAAATCAACAATGTTGAGAATCTGATTTTATCTTAGTTGGAACAAAACTATTTCACCAAACAAGATCTTGAGTTTGACTCTTAGCCAATCCTTTTTTCCTACCTACTGGTATTGGTACATAAATTTTGAAGTTAGGTCAAATTAAATTCGGTAATAAGGTCGGGTAAATGTCAAATCGTCGGGTCTATTTTAAACGTCTCTAACCACACTGTAACAAAATTCAAACTTAATTTGCAAAATTATTTCTAAATGATCCAAAATCGCTCAAAATCGACTATAATTTGCATTTTTCAGTTCCACTATGAACAAATTTGCAGGGTGCAGCAGTACAACTATGAACTTGAGTCACCAATTGTCCTAATAAAGTAATACTTCCTCCAATTCATTTTAATTGTCTCATTTTCTTTTATGGGCAATTTACTTCAGTTGTGTCATTTCCTTTTTTTTGTCAATGATTTTTTTATCTAGATACCCCATGTTCACACAAGTAATAACCAATATATCCCTACTTAAATTATTTATGATAACCCAACTACCACCTTTACAATTAATTTAATCAATTAAAATACCCCAATTATCACCTTTTTGGTGGACTCTATTCCACTCTTAATTTTCGTGTCCAACTCAAATGGACAACTTAAATGAATTGGAGAGAGTAATATTTAGGTCCTAAAGACGCCTTTGATATGTTCTTGAGTCTTAATATATTCCTGAAGACTACTAAACTTATAATGTACTTGAGTAAATAAATTTGTAAGATTCCATCAACCATGAATTAAATTTGTCGATGCACTTTCAGAAATCAGAATAGTGCTTACAGCAAAAGCAACTTTGCCTAGAGGAGGTATATATTGGCTCTTGTGATGGATATAGTTAGCTATTGACATTGTTGGGTACAACCGGAAAATGCAATAACTTGGTGCAAAATTAGAAGATTGTAAATTTGTAACTATAGAAACATATATAGGTAGTAATTTATGGCATAAAAGCTAATTTGTAGTAATTATAAACTCAGATTTTGGGTCTGTTTGACAAATGACTGTTAGGTGAAGTTGTGGTGTGAAACTGTTAGTGTGTTTAACCAACTGAAATATTGGTCGTTTAAGTCAGTTGTTAAGGAGATATTTGGTAAAACTCATTTGTTGGTTAGTCGTTTATTAGAGGAAAGGTAGAGTCACAGATTAAAAGTCAATGAAAAAGCGATTGTGAGTAGCTTTTTCGTTTTAACTTAGAAACTAGCTTTTCAGCTAGCTTAATAGTAATTAACTTGATACTTCTTTTAATAGTTGGACTAATCAAAAAGCCAAAAATCAATAAAAAAACATCATTGCCAAACTCTATTGTAATCAAAAAGATTACAATAAATCAGATAGTAATTACAAGCTTTAACAGGCTTACACCCTCCAAAATGAGATAAAAAAAATGGTTAACTACTTACTAGATAATTACTATATTACCCTCGCGGCTACACGAATTCAGGATCGAGAACCGAACGGAGAAAAATGCTCGACATCCATGGATGGAAAACCAGATTGCCCCCTTTTCATAGACCGAAGTAAATCCTTTGCTGTTTCTTTTTCCTGCAACATTTCAAGAAGTAAAAATATGGTCAGAACTCAGAAGTTATAAACCTTGCACAGGAAAGATATGCAGATCACTTACAGGACCAGTGTAATCCATCAGTCTGTTACAATATATTTCTGCTTCTTCAAATCTATTCTGGGCTCTATAATATTTGGCAAGAAACATTAAAGCATCAACCAAGTTTGGCCCTTCCCTTTCGTCCGCCTCCATTCTGTCTAAATCTTTTTTATAGTAGAATGCAGCCTCTGCAAGGTGCCCCAGCTGATCATGCAGTTTTGCCAGCCTGTTAATAGCAATTGCTTCCGTGTCTTCGCAGTTTGCAGCTCGTTTGTAACACTTGATTGCCTCCTCGTACATACGAAGATGGTCACTCTCATAACAATGGGCCATGGCGATCCACAACCGAGGATCATTTGGCTGTAAGTACACTGATTTTTTGAAATAATATAAAGCATAATGTGGCATCAACATCATTTCATAGGCTTGTCCTAATCCATACCACGCTCTATAATCACATGGACTAATGTCCACAGCCCGACGATAAGCATCTACTGCTGCTGCTGTGTTTTGCATTTCAATATACTCGTGACCCATCAGTGTCCAGGCGGATAAATAGTTTTTGTCCAGCTTGAGAGCCCTTCTGAAGTACAAGACTGATTTCTCGTGTTGGCCCTTGGAACTGTAATAATTACCGATGATGCAGCATGTTTGAGGCCTATATTTGTCAGTTAAGACTACATTGTGGGCTAGATAGCTAAGTGCAGAGAAAGCTTCCTTTGCGTATAGCACATTCGAATATAAATCCATATCTTCAATTCGATAAGGATCATTTCTCAACAGCTCCTCAAAAATAAACTCGACCTGATCAAATTGTCTTAAATGGTACCGAACATTAGCAATTCGAGCTTGTATGTAGTTGCTAAATGCAAAAGTTTTCTGAAGTTGCTCATACTTATTTAAGGATTCCTGATGCATCCTGAGTTCTTCATAAACTTTAGCAAGAAAAAAATCTTTCATCCAATGGTTGTTGAGGTTAAGACTATTCAGTGTGTCGAATGTGGTGCACAGTGATTGTAATGCAGACCATGCATTCCAATTCCATGGATAACTATTTACCGACTCCACTAAGATAACACGAGCAAGATTCTCATTTCCCTTGTCTTTTACCACAAGACCATACAAGTATAGCCCAAATGGATCTAGAACACCTCTTTTTCGTAGCATGGACAGTTCTCTCTCCAGGGAAACTAGTTCACGATTCACAACATTGCTTTTCCCCAGGGGTCCCTCCTGCTCTATTATCTCCTCTTCCTTTCGCTTCTCCCCAGCCTTCACAAAGAAATAACATGATCGGAATGAATTACTGGAATTAATAATACAAACCAAAACGTTATCTCTTACTGCTGGAAATAATAGGCAGCAAGACAGGCGTCTTTATCCATAACTAGTTCAGTTCAATAACTAACCAGAGTTCATAGACTGATTTAACCATAATATCTTTTCAACTGGAGAAAATCAAGGTTTTAGAAAGCATCTTAACAGTGAGAAGTAAGTTAGACAATGAACATAAAATCCATTTTTTCTCTTCTCAAGACATAAGTGGGACTAACTTTTGTTCAATCATAACCTTAGACATAGGATATCAAACATTTGAAATCATGGTCTTACATTTTATCCAGTAGTCGACTATTTAGAAAACAAGTTACATATTGTTTCATAGAAAACTCTGCCACTAGTTTGCAAAAAGATAGACTTTTACTAAAATCCTTTTCGCAATCTTTTGTATTCCCAAATCCAGTCCAAGATGATCGAGGGGTGGATCTGGTCCAATATTAGCAAAGTGAAAATCGCAAAATGGACGCATTCCTTCCCATTTTCAGAGATTGTAAACAAAATTGGAATCTATAAAGAAAACTATACCACTCAATGACTATAACATTATCTCACTCCATTTCACGAAAACTCAATGTTGTGGTTATGGCCTTATGCTATAGTAGCACAAAGCCACACTGAACAGTTTCAAATTAGCTGCATTCCAACACCTTACATCATAAACAGAAGCTATCAGCTCAGTGAGCCTTTTATTTGTTCCCTTGCAAGTTGCAACTCGAAGTTGAAAAACTTGGCCAGTATAAATCCTTCAGCTTTGCTGAAAACACACAATGATACTATGTAGACACTGTTTCCGTAATCCACTAAAGAAGGTGACCAAACTTGCTGACACATAATTATTAGAAGTCTAACTAATGACAGAAATGACTCATAATGCAACTTCCATTTGTGATGTCTCTTCTATATTCCAATCTTTATAGCATCAAATCCATAAGGTGGTGTTTTGCGACTTGGAAATTCATTTGAAAATGGGAAATTCAATTTTAAAATTGAAATTTATGAAAGTAAATGACACCTATATATATATATATAATTTGCAAAATTTGATACTTGGCCGATTTTACACTGTGAAATTGACTCAATTCCAGATTCTAAATTTTAGATTTGCCAAACATAATATTTGGGAAGGTAATCTACGTATTTTGATATTTTGTGCAGCATACAACATATCATTGACCATAGCATCTTCTTCCATTACTCTTATATAGATCACTAGGCTCTCCTAGGAATTAAGTTTTACTAAGGTAAACACGAATTAACCGTTACGAAGGTGAACTCATATGCCTAAACGGCTCATCGTATAGATTCTTTACTACAGAACTTAGGCACAAAATATAGGCCCCATAACAGTAAGTTAATTTCTAATTTTATGAACTTAAATGTCAAGGACTCAAGGCCTGAAGTTATCTTAATGATTAGTTTTCTAAAGATTCACATTTACGACTGATTTGGTAGTTGGTATCAAATGATGATAATGAGAATGACTGAATGAGTTTAGTGTAAATTTAATAAAACGAGCTATGCCATTTGTATAATAAACTAACTTGATAGGGTACAAAACAAGGTTATGATATTTGGCAAATGAGAGCCAATCTTGTACACTTATCATATACAAGAACTGAATAAACTAATATTAGCAAACAAAATCAGATTATTCTAAAGAACTAATGATTGATCAATAACTCACATCCATGGTTATATAATTGCTTTTACGATAATCTTATCCATCCAATTTGCACTCATATAAACCAAAAGAAAAGTTGATATACTAACTATCAAGATGATGGACATTAATGGTTCAACTTTTTTTAGCTTAAAACATGAAGACATAAAACAAAGAGCATGACATACCACATATGAGGCATAACATCGCAAGAAGACAGCTTTCCGTCCAGATTGATCTCGTAGTACATGGGCAGCTCTCTTATACTCCTTACAATCAAAATATGATTTAGCCAAAAGGTAAAAATCACTATCCACAACATCATCATCATCGTCGGGCACTGGTGTAGAGGCATAAGAAACGCTGGGGCTAGGTGTAGAAGTGAGTTCATGGGTTCTAAATCTTCTATGAATACTAGAGCTAGCAGTCTGGAATCGAGTATGCGAGGGGGTGAACTTCGACGGGTCTTGCTCAATCCCTATCAACTGTTCAGCTGCCCTGGAATCAACATTATCCAAAATTCAAGTACAATCAATTTTTAGCTTTTTCACAATTGAAATTTATTCATATAAGAACAGACCAAAAGATTAAAACAAAATGTGCCCTTTGTAAAACTAAATCGATAAAACACATAGAAAATTCATCGAACACATGGTGGGCATACCTATTTGAGACAGATTAGTCCACCATTTTGAACACCCGTACAAACACAGTGAAATAAGCATAAAAAACTAAAACTAAGTATGCCCAATTGTTGATTCAAGAAATTACGCAACAAAAATGTAGAGATGAAATCAAGATCTACGATACTTAAGCAAAACCCAGTAAAAATTAAAATCACACGATAACAACTAAACAAGTATTGAATTAGCTATCTAGCAGTGAAAAAGGAAATATTACTGAAGAATTTGACCTCAACAGTTCAAACAAAAGTTGCAAATTGAATTGGGAAATTGGGGAAACGATGAAATTGAAGTAATTAAGATAGAAAGAAGAGGACTAACCATTTAGAAGCGGAATAGAGACCACGATTAGAGAGTTGGCGAATTGCAATTCGGAGTTCGTTCAGACAAGTCTCTTTGGAATCCATTGTTTTGAAGAACACAATCTGAGAGTGAGTCAGTGAAGTGAATGACGATGCAAATGGCGCCTTGAATTTGAATTTTAACGTCCGTCAATACTCAAGGTTTTCCATTTCTTTCACAGTTAAATTAACAATTCTTTGGTTGTGTTATTTTTTATTTTATGATAATCAAGTTTTAATATAAAAATAATTCACAATAATATTTGAAAAAGTCTAGTATTTATTCAACACTATATTAGCGTGAACCAATATTTACAATCCCCTCCAATTCATTCTTACACTCTTACACTTCACTCCACTTTACTTCGCTTCACTCTATTCTACTCTACCCTACTCTGCCCTGCTCTCATACACTTACACTCCATTTCACTATATTCTTAAACAATTTAAAAGAATTAAAATTTAAAAGAATTAAAAATTATAAATTACAATTAAAACTAAAAAACAAAAAAAATTAAAAATTAAAAATTTAAATTTAAAAAATCAAAATTTAAAAAAAATATTTTTTCAAAAAGTTTTTCTTTTCGGTTACTTTGGGGTATGTAACAAAGAGCGAAGAGAGTAGAAATAAAAAGTGTTAAAACTTGATTCATATTATTTTAGTGTGCACCAAGTCTACAAAAGAATTTCTCTTGAGTCAGTCTACTCGACCTTAGTTCCTTGCTGTGGGAAATAGTAACAAATAACAATGAAGTTATTTTTGATAAACCTTTGAAATATAACATATGTGCAACTTTACATAAATTAAAAAGATCATGTTTAATGAGTCATTTTACTATAGTCTATTGTAATCTGAAATCGGAACACTATAAATATTTTTCCCCAGCAAAATAAGAGATAATAATAAAGAAATAACATGAATTTAAGAAATATAAAATGGAGTATTCGGAAAAAAAAGTGTTGAAAAAACAAGTTAAGTTGAAATTGGCAAGACAGTATAAGCTAAAGATCAATGAAAAGGTATAGTACAGCAAAAAAATATTTAGTAAAAATAACAATAAGTTAAATTAGGAAGTATAGTTCAACAAAAATTTAAGTACTCCATGTTTAACAAAATAAATCGAGTTGAACATCCACTTAGAAAAATTTGCTTTTCCACTCATGTTTAGGGTTTAAGCTATCTTCTTTAATCTTTACATATGATTATATGAATGTTCATTCGATTTAATTATTCACTTTGGTTCCTCTCAAAAAAAAAATTTATTCACTTTGGTTATAATAAAATGTGGTCGTCATCATCATCATACCCAGTGAATCCCGCTCACAGAAAACTATGAACATAGTCTGAAAAGGAAAGGACAGCGACAACTCATATCTATAAGGAGACCGCGACAAAAATGAGTTTCCCCGTCTCAAAAAGTTATAATAAAATGTCATACAAATAATTTAAATTTGTTACAAATATGAAGTACAAGAAAAAAAAATTAAAAAATTTATAAAAAAATTTAGTAGGAATGGTAAAGTGAAGCACTATACCTAATAATTTTTATTCAAATACCCAAAATTAAATTAAAACTTTTTGGCGCTCTTGCTCCGATCCATTATTGTCACAAAAGCTTAGTCACAAACAGTGCCGTTCCTGGCATTGTATGGGCCCTAGGCAAATTGAAAGAAGTGGGCCATCTCTGAAGGATCGATTCTGAATTTAAATGGGTATTTGGAAAAATAATAAAGACAAATCCTATATATTATAACTAGCATTAAAAATGTAGATGTATTATATAATTCTTAAATGATAAAAGAACTACTCATAAATTACAAATTTTGAAATGTGTACTTCCATTAACTAACATTTTCTAATTTTTAAGGCCCCTTCCAACTCTGGGCCCTAGGCGAATGTCTACTTTGCCTATGGTCAGGAACGGCCCTGGTCACAAACAAGCAAAATAATCTAACACAAGTTTAGGCTTTCTTGTACCAGCTTGATGGTTATAATTATTGGAGGAAATATTGAAAAAATAGTTTTAAGATTATAGTACAAGTTTAAAATATTAAACAAAATGGTTGTATTCTTATCTAAAATAAAACCTTGTTGAGGTCAATTATAGGAATTCATTCTAACTTAAGACAATCCTAGGTCGTTGATGACTATTACTTTATATGTTAGGTATTATTTGATTTTATCCGATTATTAGATATGATAAATTTAAAAAGGTATTGATTTTTCTATGGAAAATTTTATTTTATATAACATAGATTTTAAAGATGACTTTAACTTTAACATTTTTGAAGATCTGTCATTTATTATATATATTAATTAATAGATAGAAGTATATAAGCACTATACCTATTCTATTATAGGCGGAGCCAAAGGTTGTCAGGGCGGCCACGGGCCTTATCATAGTTGAATTTATTAAAGAACTTGTACTAATTTTGACCCAAACAAATATAATTTAAATTTTTGACACGTTTAGGGGCACAGGAACAACTGATATGAAATTTTACAAATTATGATATTTTTCTAACAATTTTGTATTTTTAAACACTTAACATATACAACATAATTTAATATTTTAATGCCTTTAATTTTGCGAAGCCCTCTATACAGTCAAACATATTGAACATTTTTAAAATTTCCATTAAATTCATCTATATTTAAGTATTGGATTCGACTAGCTGATATTGAGTCATGTGTAAAGAAAAGAGTATCCACTAAATTAAACTACCACATAAATGGGATCTTTCATGTCAAATGTGATTTGTGATTAGAGTTGGGATCATGGCATGGGAGCCTCTAAGGTCCCAAGTCTCTACAAGTCTACGTTATAGGACTACACAAAAGTTACAACTAAAATTTCAAGGCCACCATATATTTACTTTTCAATTTTCAATATTTGGCCCCTCAATATTATAATATCATATTTAATATATTTTATTCATAAAACATTATGATCAGATCTGAGGAGGGAAGAAAAACGGCAAGCTCATACCCATAGAAGAGAGTGCGGTCAAAGAGTCTTTCGGCTCGAGAGAAATTTTCAAATTAGATTTTTTTTTTAGATCATGGGATTTTAATTTGGAGAGATAGAAAAGTTGAAAATGAATTGAGATTTTGATTTGTGATTGTGAATAAGGGAGAGTGAAGATGACCGGAAGGTGAATTAGATTAACTAGGTCAAATTAAAGTCAAAGGAAATTTAGGTAAGTATAAGGTAAATGAAAATAATAAGTCATTTAATTTTAAATTCACTAGAATTCGACAAGTTTAATTTTCCACAATGTTCACATTTTTCGTATTTGTAATTCGAAAACAATATAATTTTACAGTTGTAGTTTTAAAAATGTCAGATTTTATAATTGTGTTGAAAAAAGATTTGTAGAGTTATTAATATTTATGTTATCGGAAGTCATTCTAACAATAAGAAGGTTAAAAAATGTTCAGCATTGGATAATTGCAAATTGCAACATGAATTTGACATGCTAAGTTAGTGAGATCTTTTTTCTTTAAATATGCATTTTTCTTTTAAATTATTGAATTTTAACTTATTAGCATTTCTTAATAAAGTAAATAGTGGTATATATGGTATTGTATCCATCAATAATTATCAACTTTAATATATATTCAAAAAAAAATTTCAACTTTAGTATGTTGGACTGCATCTGCATGTGAAAAGTAGTTAAAATAGTAAAAATTGAATTAATAACTATTTTTGCCAGATTAAAACATTATATATATATATATATATATATATATATATATATATATATATATATATATATATATATATATATATATATATATATATATATATATATATATATATATATATATATATATATATATATATATATATGTATATGGAACAAAGCAGCTATCCTCAAGCATCTTTGGAACATCGCGCGCAATAAGGAAAACCTCTGGGTCAAGTGGGTCC